>JACGAQ010003841.1:0-23419 GCA_014119065.1 Orius insidiosus | reverse complement strand
TATCAAGATTGAATGAAAATCGAATTTTGCGTTACGAGGTGTCCTTTTGAAAAATAAAAAAAGAAGGGAAAGGAAAAAAGGAAAAGGCGTCGTGAAGAGGTATAAATGTAATCCTGGAGCCTTCTGAATCGCAAACATGACCTCCCTTCCCACTCGTCCCGACCACCTCGACCTTCCAAATCCATTTCCACCGAATATGAAAGTCAGCCCCGTCTGACACGAGCCGAACCTTCCGACTGGCAAACCCTTTTCATACCCTTTCTGGGCAAAACTAGTTATCTACGGCTTAAAAATTAAAATATTTCACATCTTTTTGAAAGAATCCTACAAAAAGTTTGAGTTTAAATATTTACTGAAATAAATATGTGATGTAGCGGCATCCCATCTTCAGAAACCATCCCTTCTAGGGACAGCGCTACCTACGGGCGTTACTTTTATTCACTTATTTTGTTACTTTTCTTTTAAATTAATTATGTTAATAATTATTTAACTTTAATTTATTCAATGTTTTAATTATCTAATGTTTATAATTATTATTATTCTCGAAACACTTTTAAGTGTCGTCTTGAGCCGCTCAAGCCACCCCTGACGGACGCCATATTATTATTACACAGAGATTTGTACAGAACGCATGTTGCTAACCACGTTTTGAATATATTGTGAATTATCATCTTTAATTATTGTTTTCTGTTTTTGTTTTGAACTAAATATTTTTTTTCGTCCGTCAAGGGGGAGTGCGCTCGTCGAGAGTTAAATAAGACTTATTGTTTCTCATTGACTGTTTTTTCGTTGATAATTCTCCGGCCCACATGGCGGATTCACCCGGAAGAGGGCCAAATCCTCGAATCTCTCCGGCCGTCTCATCAGAAGTGGGATCACCAGATTCTCTACGCTACGTTTGGATGATTAACCAGGTGATAATAACAATATTCTTTAATGAAAATTGCCCGCCTTCGCTTCAAGTTCAGTCAATCAGTTCTTGGCTCGTCACAGCTCTCCTTGGAGGAAATGGCCGTCTCATCAGAAAGGAGGGGTGGTGGCCCTTCAAAAAGGTACCAACCTTCTTCCAACGTAAAACCTTCATCTGCTCCCAGATGTGGGAAATTTTCTTCAGAATGCCGGTCCCAGACGACCAGCGACAACACGACCTGCTATTCTTGTTTGGAGAAGGGGCACATTGCTCCCAACTGCCCGAGGAAGAAGAACCTGACCAGCGGCCAGCAGTCGTCGCTGAAGTCATCGCAACGAGCCGAGAAGCTCGTCGGCCTCTGTGTGGCTAACCGAGAAGGCACCTTCCTTCATAAGGGTGATATTTTTCAAATATTTTTTTGATTCGGGGTCAGAATGCTCACTCCTCTGTAAATCTGTTGATGCCTGTTTTCACGGCTTATTTTTATTCTCACCCAGAAGTTGGTGATTAATGCCTCAATGTGTAGGCTGCGGAAGGATGATCCTACGATTCTTTGCAACGCTCATGATAAAAGCGTGCAAACTGAATGTGAGCCCAGTCAATTTGAATTAATGGTTAACATGACCAAAGGAGGAGCTATGCATTCTGACACCTCAGACCATAGAAATTCCTTGATATCAGAAATATCAGCTGATCAATTTTCCCTTGATCTTTGCGATGAAGAGGAGATTGAGCTGTTCGGTGGGGTTTTAGGCGGTCACAGAGCTGAAGTCCCTGGCCTTGATTTTAGTACTGAAAATCTTTCAGCTTCAGACCCCTTGAAGTAATGCCAGTAAGCAATGCTGATTTTGATAGCATTCACACTGATATTCCGGTTAATCAAAGAAAAGAACTTTTAGACATTTTACATAAATATTCCCAATATTTTATCGATGGGATCCCAACTAGTCGAGTAAAATCTGGGAATTTTCTATCCGTTTAATCGATCCCAGTAAAATCATTCATAGGCGTCCCTACAAATTAAGTCCTGTTCAGCGGGAAGCTGTTAGGGAACGAATTTTAGAATTGGAAGCGGCTAATGTTATCCGTCCCAGTTCTTCGCCTTTTGCCAGTCCAATTTTGCTAGTCCCAAAGAAAACAGGGGGCTACCGACTTGCCGTTGATTATAGAATGCTAACTTCCAATACAGTGCCTGATCGCTTTCCCCTTCCACTGATTTCCGACCAAATTGCTCGTTTAAGTGGATCAACATTTTTTAGTTGTCTTGATATGGCAAGTGGGTTTCACCAGATTCCGGTGGAAACAAATTCAATCGAAAAGACTGCTTTTGTTACCCCTGATGGACAATGGGAATTTTTAGCTATGCCTTTTGGTGTGCGGAATGGCCCCAGTGTCTATCAGAGGGCTATTATGAAAGCCTTAGGTGATCTGACATTTAATTATGTCGTTTGTTACATGGATGATCTTCTTATCACAGCTAGTTCTCAAGCTGAGGCTTTAGATCGCTTAGATAAGGTCCTTGATGTTCTAACATCTGCAGGATTTTCCCTTAATTTATCAAAATGCTCTTTTATTGTGTCCAAGATGAAATATCTTGGATATGAAATTAATAATGGAGAGCTTAGACCTAATAAAACAAAGATTGAAGCTCTTACAAAATTATCACCCCCCACTAATCTTCGGTCCCTTCGCCAATTTCTTGGCTTAGCCTCCTATTTCCGACATTTTGTAAATTTTGCACTAAGTGCAGCCCCTTTATTTAGATTGACTCGAAAAACTTATAATGATAGTAAGTATTGGACTGAAAGTCATGAGGAAGTTAGGCAGCAACTTATTGGCCTGCTAACTTCTGAGCCCATATTAACAATTTTGATCCCTCGCACCCAATCGAATTGCACTGCGCAAGTTCCTTGGGATTCGGTGCTATTTTAGTCAATATTGTAAATAAAAAGCCAAAACCTGTGGCTTATTACAGTAAAAGGACTTCTCCAGCAGAGTCAAAATACCATTCCTATGAATTAGAAACACTTGCTGTGGTCTACGCTATTAAGCACTTTCACAATTATCTGCAGTGTTACCATTTTACCGTAGTTTGACTGCGCTTCTCTCCGTGCTTCGCAATCTAAGCAGGACCTAATACCCCGTGTCCAAAGATGGTGGTCTTTTCTGCAATGCTTTGATTTTAAGCTAGAGTATCGACCATCTGCCCGCAACATGTTGATTTTTTTAGTCGTCATCCTATGGATGCTGATGAAACAGTCAATCTTCCTGTGCTTGAAAGCCCTGAAGAAATATCCCAGTCATTAACAGTTGAAAGCCCTAAGGAAATATCCCAGTCATTAACGGTTGTTAACCTTGATAACCAAAGATGAGACCACATGGGAAATTGCGAAATGTTAAAGATTCTCGTAGTGTGGAATCCTGTGAAAAACGTGTGGATTTAACAGCAATTTCTACTGATGGTTGCTTACCGCCCAACAAACTGATCCATTTATTTCGGATATTGTTCAAAAGTTAGGCAATGACGAAATACACCCAGACCTGCAAAACACCTATGAAATGCATTCTGGTATCCTGTGCCGTAAAGTTCAAAGACATACCCGGACTAGATTTCTCCCGATAGTCCCTCATTCCCTTCGATATGCTGTAGTTTCAAATGTTCATGATTCTATTTTTCATCTCGGATACGAGAAAACTTTAGAAGCATTATACCAACATTATTGGTTTGAACATATGGCAAAATATGTTCGCAAATTTGTCGATAACTGCCTTGTGTGCAAAACGTCGAAAACAGATTCAGGTCCTAGACAAATTCAACTTCACCCGATACCCAAAGTTTCTGAACCTTGGCATACCCTTCACTTAGATGCCACTGGTAAATTGAGTGGGAAAAAGGACTCTAAAGAATACCTTTAGTTTTTATTGATGCTTTTACAAAATATTGCGTTTTGCAACATACCCGTTCTTTGGCCCTAGTTCGATTAAAGCTTTAACAGCTGTCATAAATTTCTTTGGTCCGCCCCAACGTATCATTTGTGATCAGGGTACTAGTTTTACTGCCAAAGACTTCCAAGATTTTTGTGTCTCCCATCAAATTGACCTCCATTTTATAGCGACAGGTGCCTCGCGCTCCAATGGTCAAGTGGAACGTTATGAGCACCTTACGCAATATGCTTACAGTTGCTGAAGCTGATGAGCATAAAACATGGCAATCTTGTATTGGGCATATTCAATTGGCACTTAATACTACACCACACAGTACAACTAAGATATCCCCACTCCAATTAATGTTTGGGAGGGTTTCCAGACCCCTACAATTAATTTCTGTGACTGGCCACCTAACCGATCAGCCTTCTCCCGATCTTCAAGATTTGCGTGAAACTGCCGCACAGTTAATTGATAAGCAAGCTGTAACTAGTAAAGCAAGGTTTGATAATGGAAAACTTGCTGTGAAACGTTTTAATGTGAATGATTTGGTTTTTGCTCAGACAGAGGTGAGGAACAGAGTTAAATTGGATGATGCCTATCGTGGCCCTTATAAAATTGTTAAAGTTTTACCAAACGATCGCTATATGTTACAGTCTTACTGGAAAATCTAAGAAATTTTTGAAATATCCCCACGAACGTTTGCGCAAAGCTCCTTCTATGACCGATACGAGTCTTCCCGATGATGGGGAGTCTTCGGAGTGACATTTGGCATTTTGCTGTATTTTAATGACCTTGGATGCGCCAGGTCGATTTATGATTCCGCCTTAGTGGGTTATTGTTTTTACTCTCAGTGACATTTGGCATTTCGCTGTGTTTCTGGTGACCTTGGATGAGCCAGGTCGATTTATGGTTCCGCCTTAGTGGCTGTTGTTTTTTTTTTCGCCTCGTGGCTTTCGCCTTCGTGGCTATTGTTGTTACACAGTGTTTTTGCCGGTGTGCTGAGAGTTGTAAATGGGCAATTGGGGTCTCTACCTTGCTTGGCGCCTTACGTCGGCTCCGTCATGGTTGAACACTCTCTTCGTTCTTCCCCTTTACGATGCCGGCGTCTCACAGTCTCTTCTTTTCTGATAGAGGGATTGTCAAGTCCAAGTGAGTTCGAGCCTCTCTGTCCTTCCTATTCTTTTCTCTGACTTCTGCAGTTGTAGTCTCTACCTTACTTGGCACCTTACGTCGGCTCCGTCATGGTTGAACACTCTCTCGTTCTTCCCCTTTACGATGCCGGCGTCTCACAGTCTCTTCTTTTCTGATAGAGGGATTGTCAAGCCCAAGTGAGCTCGAGCCTCTCTGTTTATCTTCCTAATTTTTCCCTGACTTGTTCTTGTTATTTGCTAAGCTTGTGCGCACTTCGTTCGTTGGCTCTTTGTTTGTTTGTCCCTGTGTGACGAATTGCACTATGTGTGCAACGTTACAGATATGTTATTTTTATTTTACTGTTTTGCGATTGTTGTGACGCATTGCGCTATGTGTGCAACGTTACAGATGTTATTTTTATTTTAATGTTTTGCGATCGTTGTGTGACGATTTGCACGTTGCCGATGTGTTCTTTTATTTTACTGTAGGTACTTAACTGTTCCTTTGTACTACACTGTCTGTTCCTCCTCTCTGTGCAGCGCCTTATGCGTTTTTCTCTTGTGTGTTCATGCACTTTCTATGCGTATGGCATTTCTTTTGTAGGTTCTGGCGCGGATCATGTTAGCCGTCCTACCTAATTTGCTGCTCCTTGCTTGGTGCTCCCGAGGACGGAAGCAATGTCAGGATCGCCGTGTGATGTAGCGGCATCCCATCTTCAGAAACCATCCCTTCTAGGGACAGCGCTACCTAGCGAGCGTTACTTTTAATTCACATTATTTTGTTACTTTTCAATTTTAAATTAATTATTGTTAAATAACTTTAACTTTAATTTATTCAATCATGTTTTTAATTATGAATGTTTATAATGATATTATTAATTCTCGAAACACTTTTAAGTGTCGTCTTGAGCCGCTCAAGCCACCCCTGACGGACGCCATATTATTATTACACAGAGATTTGTACAGAACGCATGTTGCTAACCACGTTTTGAATATTGTGAATTATCATCTTTAATTATTGTTTTCTGTTTTTGTTTTGAACTAAATATTGTTTTTTTCGTCCGTCAAGGGGGAGTGCGCTCGTCGAGAGTTAAATAAAGACTTATTGTTTCTCATTGACTGTTTTTTCGTTGATAATTCTCCGGCCCACATGGCGGATTCTGACCCGGAAGAGGGCCAAATCCTCGAAATCTCTCCGGCCGTCTCAAATAATCCTGAAAGAATTTATCTGACAAAAACTCTAGAGCTTAGGTTTCTTCTTTATCAATATTAATTTTTTATATTAATAAAAAACGAATCCTTTGAGAAGTTGAGAAAATTCGTGAAATAAAATCCCCTCTTGAAACCTTAAAATTAAATAGGATTCGGGGAGAAGTAACAAATTAAACCCTTAAGTAACTTGAGGAGAAATCGACGAATATTTTGCGAAGGTGAGATCAAAATTTATTGAAAGTGGAAAAAAATCTGGAGCTGACTCGACGGCAACTTCCTTAAAGAGAAGGAATAATATAGGAGGGGAAGAATAGGTAATTTAAAGTTTTAAATGAAGGTAGAAATAATAGAACATTTGCCGAGGAATGTCTTTCTCGCCTGTGGTATAAGTATCACATTTCTCCCAACAAAAAAAATTTGTTAAAAATATAATTTTTTTTATTTTAATTTTAATTAGCTATACGCAAATTGATTTTAATTGTTTGATATTAAAAATATAAGGAATATTCGGTGAAATTTGGTAATATGTGATTTCAAATAGATATAGGTATCCCCCATTTTAGAAAAACAATAAAATTTGAGAAAATCGTTTGAAAACTGTGGCCGTGAAGTGTTCCGGAAAAAATTCTACGGCCGGCAAGCGATGGTAAAACAAGATATTCTTAAAGGAAGTTGAAAGGAAAGACGCCATTATTGATGCTTTTGTAGGTAAAATGTTTACACGCTTTCTCAGTCCTTTGATACAAATAAGGGCGGGTAGTTTGTCGTCTGTCCCTTGTCTAGCCGAGAATAATCACATGGGACGTGAAGGACTGAGAGGTCATGATGAAACTGTAAACTAGAAGCCTTGGCGAACTATTAATTTCACCCACGAACTACGCTTTACTCGCATCAGGAAACCCGCAAAATAAACCCGGTAACAAGACTTGAATGTTGGTTTTAAACTCGTTCTGTCGAACTAATGCGGAATAGGGCGCTTCGAATACTAAACTCTAAGACTTAGCGTTTATGTGGGATTAGAGGAATTAACGCCGCAGTCTTAACAAAATCTTATGTAGGTATCCCGTACCTAGTTGAGCTAAATTTCGATTAATCGAAAAGACGACCTTCAGGTTCTATAATTTATTAAGTAGATTTTTTTAAAGGTTAGTGATAAATAAAATAAAAGTCTTCACTAATCCAGGCCACACTCAATTTATCCCGGACACTTCCCTTCGTGGGTCTGTGATCAAGGAATCTAACACACCCCTTTAATTCTTCAATACAAGGAATATTTTGATTTTCTTCTTTTGTCTGATTGGTCCCCGTCTATTTCCTAAAGCACCAGCCACAGTTCTGCCAGGCCAAGGGGACTCCTTGACAAAATAGGAAATTTTGTCGGCTTTCTTTCTTGTATTACAGGTTTTTCGCCTCCGACTTACCGTTTTTGAGATACACCCTTAAGGTGTTTAAAGGTGACTTTTGCGTTTTTTTCTCCATATCTCAAAAACGGTACATCGGAGATGAAAATCACTAAATAAAAATGAAAGAAAATCAAATTTCCTATAAACTTGATTCAATAAATATTTTTTACGGCAAACCGTGTCCAAACTGCGAGTTTTTTTTTTCCCTACTCCCACGCTTAGGTTGGAATAATACGCACAACAATCACTTCACTGATTAGTTAAAAGCACAGATTTCCGAGAAGCTTTGATAAAAAGTTTTTAATAAACTCTCCCATCACTGGCTTAATGTTTTGATGAATTCGTATAGATAATTACATGTTTCAATTTTAACGTTTTGTGATGAAAATTTCAAAACGATCCCTTGATTAAATTTCAATTATGGTTCTTCCCCCAAGTCGAAAACTTGAGGTCAGCTTAATATCTCGGCCCTCCCCACCACCGTCGGAATCGCTTGAAAGTGAATTTACTCATTTCGGTTTCCTATTCGGTGTAGCTGAAGGATTTACATAACTGATTAGGGCCAATTATAAAGCCTCGCCTCAAGCCATCTATTTTAGACTTTTAAAGACCCTTCTCTCAACACCCTCAACTTTTAGCTTCTCCCGATTGAATTATTAACAACCCTTGTTTTAACTCTAGCTCCCTTATGAATAATTGGAAAAGGGGAAAGATGTGTGGAGAAAGAGAACCTCAAAATTTTCAAAACAAATCCGTTTACCAGATTCCGAGAATCTGTTATATCCGCGGTTATACATCTACGTTTTTCAAATTAAAATTTACCTTTGATCGTAGGTAAATTGTAAATTAAACCATATAAAAAAACAATTTTTTTCTTCCAGCATCAATTTAGCCGGTAGGGGTGGGCAGTTTTGCCGTAATTTAAGCAATTAGTTGAAGGTTTGGAGGAATTTATGCTAATCGTCCCCACATTTAATGAATTTCTTTTGTCCCAGCCCGGTATCCAGTTTGTTTTCCGCTTAACGGAACACGTAAACCAAATGTTCTGATAATGAAGATTGAGCTTTATTTTTATCACGTAAACAAAATACCCTCAGGGTCCACATTTAGTCTGGAGCTGGCCCCGACGGAACTTACTTAAAGTAGTAGTTTTTCATCCCTAGTATCGAGTATGAAATTTTCAGTATCAAGGTGGAAAAAATGAAAGTCTTTGCGCAGCCAGGCCACACGAAATAAGCGTGAGCGGCTATGCTAAAAAAGTTTCAAATTTTTCTTCTCTTCATTTTTAACATAACAACAAAAGGGTATTACCACAAAAAATGGGTGGGGATTGTTCCCCCACTTTGGTATCTAAAAGAAAGACAAACTTATGATCGACAAAGGTCATTTATCAGTTTTTCTTTTTAGGTTGTTAGGGCTTATGGATAATTAAGGATTTAAGCTACGTAAACCCTATCAACCTACATAATATAAAAGGATGATCATCTCATCGATAGATAGGTTTATTTTTGGAGTTCTGTAAAGCCCTTTTTAGAAATCGGGAGGGTATAATAACTTCTATTTGAGGAAGTTAAAATAGCGGACTGTATTGAATGAGGATAAAAAATCTGTTGCTTTAGAGAGGTAGTGGCCTGGACAATGACAAGCGACAAATTAACATTTCCTCCCTCAAAAACGCCAGCGGGAGATAGAAAGGGTTCGGGAGGTCGTGTTTATACTGGGCATAAAACGGGATGGGAACAGCACATGGTCTTTTTTTCCGGAAGAAGTGGCCCCCATCACAATTTAAGTTTATGGTTCCATTACCATTTGGGAAAAATCACCCCAGAACGAAAAAAAAGAGGCGGATGTCGAAGAAACTGAATGGCTGCCAACTTGGAAAATTATAATTGAAAATAAAGGGGGAATCGGTTTTTTTAAAAAAAGATTGTTGATTCATTTGTTGATTCGGTGAGCCGATTTAACAAAGAAGGGAAAGAAAAAGAGGCTTTTACCCCGAAGGGATGAAAGTGTAAGATATGAATGTAGTCAAGTAGGATCGGATAAGAGTGGCTCTTTAGTGGACCTCAAAGCCACCCCTTCGTTGGAGGGGTACATTTTTAACACGGCTATTACGTAGGGATTCACTCCATACGGTTTGAATATTTCTCCTTTTTACGTTCAACTCTTTTTCTTCCATTTCCTTATCGGAGTTGCGAAAAACATAAATTGTCGGGTTTTATTTCGGAGGCGATTTTTCAAAAAGTTTTATTCGAATTCAGACCTTTTAGGGGTAAAATATGGGGGGTTTTTTCTCTTTTTTTATAAAAATTGGAATACGTTCAATCGTGTTCTGATGTGTACGAAACACGTTTTGAGCCGATAAATATTTTTCTTTATCGGGAAGAGTGCTTAAGGGTTGACGATAAATCCTTGGCGAAGGGCGAAGAAGATTCCGGCATAATTTCCTGTACAGTGAGCCCTTTTCCCAGAGACCGCCCTTTTCGTCTCTCGACTTTTCGCCTCACGAGCCATTAATCTCAGCGTCTGAAACACCTAGGCGACTCGACGACTCTTTTATCTACTTAATCAGTTTTTTTAAGCAAATTTTTTTACGTTGAATTTTTATACTTTCTGCCTTTGTTAAATGAGCACTGTGACAAAAAAAATTTTGAAATAAAAACCATATTTATCAACGATTATGGATCTACAACTAGTACTTTTCTAGGTGGCTATTCATGTAGTTACGATTACGATTATAATTATAATCATAATGATAATTACGATCTTCTTATATTGTTTTAAAACAATAATGGATCCTTAAATTCATTTGTTCCACCTCAAGAAAATAATGGAGGATATAAACCGAAATGAACGTAAGAAGCTGATAAAAGTATAATAAAAAAAGGGTAGAACTCGAGAGTGGAAAATTAGTTCTGCCACCAAACGTAGAGTGAAGGATGGTTTCTACATGAGCGAAGGTAAAATGTACTTCGACAAAAATGTCCTCCCGAACAGGACTTGACAGTCGTTCAAAATGAAGAAACATGAACTCGACGACAACCCACCACCCCGCCCAACACCCCTTTTTTACACCTGCTCTGATAAACAAAAGAGCAAGGGAAAAAGTGTGCCCCAAGAGGATGATTTATGGCAAGTTCAATATAAAATGAACCATAATACACATTTTTCCTATGCATGACTCGTAAATATTGAACTCGGAGCAACATATATAAAATTTTACACCCTTATCTAGTGACAATAAAGGTTTTATTTACTCACTGGGAGGAAAATACGCAGATTCACTTGATTGACATGAATTAAGGGTGCTTCTTAGACGAAACTCCGTAAAAACTAGGATATTCTCGGCAGAAAACTGGAGAAAAATGCCAGGTGAAAAAAAGAAAACGCCAAAAGGATGTTTTTCAAAAATAAGGGGTTTTTGAAAATGCTTTGCCGTAAAGCTGGTCCACTCTAGTTGGAACTCCCTGTATGTAATCTACACTGTCTCTGTGAGAGTTTCTCTTCAATGTGTGATTTATAGTCTTTAAAAAAATCTTACTTTTCTTTAATCTTGAGAGTCAATCTTAGAGAAGATGTAAAGGAAAGACATCAATCCCCGTTTTCTCACATCTACAGACGAGATATCCTTGAAGTTATCCAAATCCAACGTTTTATCTCCGTAATAAATTTTAATGCTGATATACATATAGTAATGTTCCAGGCTATACGTGGTCAATAAATTCGGAATTTAAGACGGGCAATAACCCGTGGGAGCAGATGGAGGATTTGGATTCGGTTTCTCAGTAATGACGGTCAGTAATGTTTGCGGTCTGGGGGGAAACTAATCTCTTCATCCTTTGTCGTTACTCAGGCAATTTCACGAAAATAACCTATTTTTTTAAATGCACAATATATTTAAATATTTATAATTCGCGCATACGCATTCATTCCCGCGTTTTTTAGAAAACGACTGCGAAACGAAGCAACCATAAGATTTCAGATACTCGGCCACGCAATATCAATATTTTTTTCCTCATTTATTTTCCTCTTCTTAATCTGAAAGTTTCTATCTTCTGTTTATCTTAAATTAGGTAGGTAAGGTCTTTCCTCGAATATTGAAAACGCAGACGAAATCTCCTTAAGTGTATTGGCTCCTCTTCATAAAAGATGATTTAATTATTTTAAGATCTTCAAGTTTATGAGATTTTTTTTTATTAGCTACATATTACTTTTAGAGAGGGAATTCTACGGTTTAATAATGGACTGACAGCTTTTTTCTCGTAAAACTCTAAATAAAAAAGAAAGATTAATGTTGATTTTCTTTTAGTAAACCTTTTTCTTTTTTTTAAAAATATGTCGGATAATATGTCCGTTCCTTGAGCTCTCAATTAGATCAAGTGATGGAAAGGACCTTCTGAGCCATTTTCATCTCTTTTTATCCTTGAAAAGATAAGCTAAACGTTTTTCTAAGGGTTTTGACATCATTTCATTCCGTCAGAATAAAAAAATAATATTAATAAATGAACAAGTTAAAAATAAAAATCTTTTCAAATTTTTAATCCAATCATCAAATCAAGTTATTATTCATCGAAAACAAAATAGAAATCATAAAAGTTTTACTTCCGATAGGCCACAGAGTCACGGCTGTTCGGCCCATATTTCTCGCTTCTATATCTTTCTAAAGAAAGAATTTTGATTAATTTATTTTATTTTTCATTTCAATAAAATCGATTGAATATTAATAGTATTCGGTGAAAATTTGGTGAAGAAAGGATTAAAAGTACGGCCTTAAACACGACTTTTGACAGAAAGACAAAAATTTGTTTTTCGATAGATGCAGAAATTTGAGCTCTTTCCTAAAGCCTGGATGTGGAAGACTTTCATTTTTTTTTACCTCAATGCTTCTTAAAATGATATACAGGGTTTAAAGTTAAACGAAGTATGGTGCTCAAAATCAAAAGCATGCCAAGAAGTTCATTAACGGACTGACGCATGGATTCACAGCAGAGCAGCACAAGCAAAGCAGAACCTAGGTCCGGAATAAGGTGGCTCTCCTGACTCTGTTAACTTGTAAGCACCTTCGAAGTGGACAGCACTTGCCGCATCTGCTTCGATGAAGAAGAAACGGCGAAGCACGTCCTCTGAAATTGCGAAGACCTAGTACGGCTAAGGTTCATGGGCTTAAGGATGGAAAAAGCCAGCCCTCTGAACAACGAAACCTCAGCCCTAATTAAAAGCCTGGGGCTCGACGAAGATCTCTGATTTAATAAGAAGGGCACATAATAATAAGGGGTCGACGTGTAAAAGGCCCCAACATATTAATGTTGAATAGTTGAATGTAGAATAGATTCTATTAACACAGATGCCATTATGGCTTTGAAAGGACAAAAAAATCGAGATGTTGGCAGTTTTCCGGAAAAATTGAGTTTTTAGAACAAAGTATAGAGTTACTAAATCGACCCTGTAGAAATCAAAGCACTTTTCAAACTTCACCTTAAAAGCGCACGAGTATGTTAATTCCAGTAAATGTTTAGGGATAAAGCTTTTGGATCCGGCCCCTCCATTTAACCTGGTTAATCCGTTACTTAAGAACTTGTGACCGTTTCGCTAACAACGTCCATTATGTTAACACCGAAACATAATAGTTCGGTTATAAAGCTTTATTACCGAAAATCAATTTTGTATACCCTCCATAGAAAAACACGGGGACAGTTCACTATTGTTTTTGTTAGCATTGGAAATGTAGCGTACTACCTTCCCACCTGGAAACTTGCCAACACCTCCTTTCTTAAAAGACATTTATTGCCTTCTAAATCATTGGAAGAAAAGGAAAAAAAAACCTTTTTCTCGCATGTATTCCTGTAACCGGACCTCTTAAAAGGAAAAGCGTATATTTTTACATGAAAATTATTTTAATGTGAATTTTTTTTTCTTTTACGCTGACTAGAAGTCCGTATTTCTGGTAGCTCCTGTCATTCCCGTTTGGAGGAGAAGGAAAAGCGGAGTATAGCTGTTATTGCGAAGGCTTGGTAAATCCAAGATTCATGTGCTAAGGGGAAGAAAAATTCAGCCCATTGAACTACTCAACGAGTTCTCTTCCCTGCCTCTTAGGCTACCTGAAAGCCTGGGTATGTGCAGAAGCTTTAGCTTTAACAGTCGACCAAAAGAGGTCGAGGTGCTCAATGCCCCTGTTTGCCCTTATTTAAAACTGTCTAAGTTTCACATTTTGCCTGATTTCTGAGCTTTAAGTTAATTAAGTAAATTAGTAAACAAGATAATTTTTTGTTGTTACTTTTGAGAGAGGAAGAAAATTTCTTATGTCTTCCGTATGCAAAGTGCGCAAGGGTTTTTTGACAACGTCATGCACTTTTATTCGTATGAAGGGTTTCGTGGGTAAAGAAGGGGAGGACTCAATAAAAGTTATCTTGCTAGGATACAAGAGTGGTTTATGGAGAAGGGTCGGAGGACCACGCCTCTTGTTATATATCAGCTCGCTTCCTCCCTCAGCTGTCCCAATGTAAACACATTACTATCCCAGAGTCCACCTACCTAATGGTCACAACGGGCCGCCAACAATTCTGCCTTTTTTTTCTCTCTCTCCTTTTTTTTATGCTGGACCCAAAACAAACTACATTCCCCCGCAAATGGGACCACTCGAACAATCAGGGTTTTATTATTACATTTTCATTAAGGAAATAAAGCATTAGATTGTTTACTTCTGGCTACATCATCGTTTTTCTTAGAGGATTTTTTTCTTTTCTTTTTTTTTTTTCTTCGGGGAAAACGAGGGCAGACAAATGACCGGAGATGATGCTAACACCCCTTTCCAACTATATTTTCAGCGAGAAAGAAGTCGTTTAGATTTATATCCAGCCGCCTACGCGACACTTTATAAGGAAAGGGGACGACTCCTATAATGGAAGACAATGGCCCGATGCGTCTCCTGTCGTTGACGTCTTACGAAAATACAATCTGTCAGGAATGCTTTACAGACTGCAATCCCATAAGAATTTTTACGAGATCCAAATTTTTTATTTAAGTAGTACGGCTCTGAAAAACCGACTTTTTTTCCACAAAAAAGGCGTACAGTTATTCAAGATTTACAGAAAAAGAGACTCGGAAAAATTTGTGAAAATTGTGCACATTAACAGTATCACAAAAATGGACGTAAGGTAGCATTGACAATCTAATGATTGGAGGATTTCTCAATGAAACACGGACTATGCAGAGAAATTTAACCTCCAAACACAAATCCCTCTTTTTAAAACAGGGATCGAACGCTGGACTCTCCGGTGAAAATAGGAGACGAACCTTTCTTTTTTGAGGAAGTCAAAATTGAGTTATGCTCTTCATTTTGCATCACCGTTGGAGTAGGACTGTTTTCAAAACACGTAAAGGGTATCACAATAACTTCTGTTAAGTTAATAACTTTTTTTATGACCTCCTGTACCTTCATCCTATTCGGAATTATTTCGTATTTCAACGCCCGAAAACTCGGATCGCTTTGTTCTTTTTAAAACCCTGCACTGTCAGAAGGAATGATGTACGTGATTGGAATCAAAATCATCTCATGAATGAGAAACGTGCTTTTTCGTTTATATGGAGGTAATAGAATTTAAAAAAAAACTTTTTTCTTACAGATGAGGAAAAAATGGATATCAGTTTTGTTATAATTTATTCATGTGTTAACTTGGTTCTTGGGGATGAAAGTTTTGTAGGACAAATTTTACATAAAAACAAAACTTTTGGGTGTTTGGGAGCGTTCGTGAGTCAAGGATTGGTCCTCACGTCGTGCACTTGCGTCGGACGTTTCGATAGTAAAGGTCGATTCATTAATTTCTTGGAGAAAGATCTGATTGTTGTTTCTTCAAATAGTAGTATGAGAGTGAGTGAAGTTTTAAGATATGATTTATGCCGGCAGAACTACGAATCTAAAATAGTATTTTACAACTTGGGTGCTTTGCGCTTTCGGAAGGAGAGCAAAGTCGTTTCTATGACTGGGCCGTCGGGATTCGATTTCGACTACGAAGTCGTACTTGACGATTACGAAAGAAAGAGAACCGTCTGCACCTTTTATAGGCGCCATGAGAAAAATGTGAGGGCCGTCTCGACCACTCTTCTAACCGGCGAGACGTGCGTCTGTGACGAAACTCTTGCCCTAAGAGGTCCTTTGAGGATAATGAACTCATGTTTTTAAGATGCAGCAGCTCAGTCAAATGCGAAGGTTCCAACGGAAGTCCCGTTTATTGCGAGGGGATAGTCTGGGGTTTCGTCGGCGAATGCTCACCCGGAGTCGTCTTCTACACTCCCATCGACATCAACTACGAATTTTACTACCAATTAACAAACACCATCCCTCCTCTCTTACACACCTCAAAAATCATTCTTCTCTCATTTTTTCTTCAATTATAAATATTTTAAACACGTGTTTCATTTATTAAATCAGTTTATCCATTCCCGAATAAATTAAATGGTGCGAAAAACCGATTAGCATAAAACTAATGGAGAATGAAATTAATATCCTTTTTCGCGTTCCCCATTTTTTGAAAATTTTTCGCCCTAGTAATTAAGAAAGCTCTCTAATTGCCGCCATGACTAATTAATATTCTAGCGAAGGGTCTTTAAAAAAATTGATGAAATTAAAAAAAATTTAGGGAAACTATTAGGAGAAAGTAGGGTAAGACCGAGAAGAGTCTGTCAATTATTGTAATAAATATAATTATAACACGGAAAAAAAATTATAAATATAAAAGTAAAAGACCTTTTATCATAATTGCATTCATGTTTTTTAACGAAACCAAAATTCATGATATTATAAGCCGAAACAAAATGTGTGAATGTTTTTTAAATTCAGTTTCACTCTTACATATAAAAATAAGTATGTGTAAACAAAAAATTAAATTTAAAAAAATAACCGTTGCCGTATCGATCGTATTATTTCCGAGTACACCTGCGAGGTGTTATTCATCGGGGTGTTATGTAAAATAGCATTGACAAGCATAATACCCCTATCAATTTCTCTGAATCAATATTCAATTTAATCATTTAATTACTGTTAACCAATCTAATTAAATAACCAATTAAAATAGTTTCAACTTGAAAAAAGGATGCGATTTGGAACTTTGAGTTGTCAGATCCCTCGCTTCAAAACTTCCTTCTATTATATCAAGTTTCGCTAATAGTCACTCAAGTAGTTCCGACCTCAGTTCGCCCCTTTGGGAAACTAAGGGAAACATTGATATCTAAATTAGAATCCTGGAAAGGTCATATTGTATTATTAAACTTATTTTTTATTAAAAATTTTTTCTTTATTATACTTTTATCTAAAAGTACTAAAATCTCTTCACAATCGTTGAGACGTCTCGATAGCTTCTTGTTCTCTTTTAAGGGTTTGTTTTTCGCCTCTTGGAAACGAGGGTATTATCTTATATTCTAAAAAACTTCATGAAACGCCAAGTTTATTGTGTCTTCTCTAAGCAGAACAAACGGGTGTTATAATATATTTTTATGATTAAATTATTGCTCTAAAAGAAATAAACGGTTTTTTTAATTTCCTCAAAGAGAAGATACTGTGACACCCTCCATATGTGGTCTCTGGAAAGAGAATCATTGGCAATTTTTTAAGGAAATCATAGGCAGATAATTTTTTTACGACTAATGAGAAAAAAAATCATGATTTTTTACGATGGATAAAATTTATTTATTAGGTATTTCCTTATATGGTTTTCTGTGAAACTAACCAAATTAACCCTTCAATTGAAATCAGTAAACTTTTATGGTGACGTTATTGTTCGAGGGTTCTGTTGAATCGAAAGAGTTTTTGAACTTTTATATTCTCCCATCAATTAAAAATGAAACTGGAATTAAAAGGATTTTTATTATTATATGGTGTGGCTGGGGGAGCTTTCGGTGAGATAACCCAATCTGCATCGGATTGAGTAAATTGGTAGAAATCGAGTGTCGGTTAGGGAGCTCCCATATTTTCTGTCGGCTTTTAACCGAACAGCTTTCCGCGTAGAATCCCCAGTCTCCCCTTTCGTTTTTAACTAGGGTGTTCGGAAAGGGAAACAGGAAAATATTTTTACCCCTTGCCAAATTAAAATGGAGGAAAAAAAATTTGTTTGTAAAATAAAACCCTCGGTTTAATTGGCTTTTATATTAATTGCTTTAAGAACCTAACAGCTTTGTAGCTTGTTTTATTTTAATTTGATTTTTTGCTTGTTATGGGTTAGGGGAAGGTGTCAAACAGCGGCATTCGCCAGTTCATCTCAAACGTTTAAAAAACCATGAGGTTTTGCGCAAAAGGTATTTGTTCTAAAAATACTTTAATTCAAATTTTTTTTTTTAATATTTGCAACATGATCTTGCCAAAATGAACGGTTTCGGAGTTACAAACCGTAAAAAAAAAGTTACTATGACATTTTTCATTTTCGATTTTTCATGAAATAACTTGAAAACCAATGGTCCTAGCGTGATAACTACTAAGTACAAAATTAATCTTTTGGATTATCGCAATTTTAGTTATTGTCCATACGTGAGTAAAATACGTTTAGCGTTAACTTTCTAGTCCTTAACTGCCTAAAAAACCACCCCGCATACTCAGTCTGAAAGAATTACGAGAGACTTCCTATCCAAAAAGCGATTTAGCTCACGTGGAAGTTTACATTATGGGAGATTATAAAGGAAAATCGTAGAATAATATCTCCCTCGGGAAAATTCGAGAAATTTAATCAACCGGGATTAATTCGGGTGTTTCCCTTCTTCTTTTTTTTGTTTTTAAGTTTGTTCACGGCGGTCTTTGTTGGCAATTTAATTAGGATTAGGATACTAAATTAGGTAGAAGCCTTGGGGAACATAAACCCAGAGTCTTCTTACACTCTTACTTCTAAAAATTCAGTGAATGTTTACGGTTATACGAAACCGGTTATTAGGGTAATTATAATAATGGCCTTACCAATCATCATCTGATTTTTCCGGGACAAATTCAATTAACTTGACTTCACGAATAAAATCTATTGCATCCAGCTGTTTTAAATCTACTCTTGATCCTTCTTTGCAGCCCACGCATCAACATAATCGAACTTAAATCGGGATTAGAAGATTGGTTACTCCTTATATTTTTTACGATATTTAGTGTAATAAAAAAAATTGGTTAGTAGGGAGAAATTTGATACTTCCGCCCTTTGCGAGAGGGGCATCCCTTGGGCAGAAAGCCCATTATTTCTACCTTGATACTAGATAAAATTTTAAAAAAAATTAAATTTCGAAAAAACAAAATTTTGAGGAGTGGAAAAAACTCTTTTTACAGCCTTTTGGCCAAGGGAAATTTTTGTAAACAGGAATTTTGAGCATTTCCCTTTGTTTTACTTTCAGGAAGCCCCTTTTTCAGCGTTGGGGCCATCAGGCAAATACTTCTACAACAGCTAGTTACTTATCCCGCTTTCCACAATTCAAAAATCGGAAACTGAAGAGTCGTGAATGTTAGGAAGGATGGGAAAAAAATTTGTAAGGGCGCAGGGATTTGCCGTTGAAAGCGTATAAACAAATCGAATAGCGGAAGGCACCCGACCGATCCACAGCAACACAAACAGGTTCCGGGTTACATGTATTGTATATCCCAGCACGACTGACATTATCTCCATCCCAGGCACTTGTCTAATCCCATCCACCCCCTCACGGATTTATAGCTTTTCATAAGCCGTAATTTACATCTAGGCTAAAATATAAATGTTATACTCTGAAGTATCTTTAGATTTCTATCATTGAAACTTCTCATATGACGTCATTTCTTCCAGTGCTAACAACTTAAGTGATTCCGAAGATTCCAGAAGAATCGTAAAGGTTTATAAGTTTTAGGGCATAAAACGAAGAAGCGTGATTGTTTACAAGAGTTTCCCTTTTTTTAAGGGATCGAAAGAAGGGCTTCTTAAATGGAACCGGTGCACCCTTGTGGAAAACTTCGTTATCCTACGGGTTTCAGTTCTCGTTCTCCAAATGTACTGCTAGAATTGAATTTGCGGTTTGAGCTGATAAGTAATAAAAACTTTGGGCTTAGGGAAAACAACACTTTTTCTTTTAAAAAAATCATTTTGCCTGCAGGTAGGACCAAATATAATGAAGTTTTCACACTGTAGTGATTTGATGTAGAAAATAAATAAAAAACCCTTTATTACTTTAAGTTAGTACTCCCAGAACGAATTGGGGTGGGGAGGTTCACCGTAAATATGTAAGGACCTCTGGAGCTCCAGGGTCGTTTTTAGAAAGGAGGGAAGGATGAAAGTGGTTTGGGCTTGAGGGAACAAAAAAATGCAAAAATAAAACAATGTTGCTTCACGATGTCATTCATTTTGTATAGATTTTTTATGCAAACTTTATTTAAAAAAAAAAAATTTTATGGTTGTCGCACTTTTCATTACATTTTCAAAGGCTTTACAACGTTCCCATTATCCACTCACGTTTTTTCGTCATCGGGAAATTTTTTTACCTTCCTTTTCGTAGTTCTTTAAAAATTAACATTTTTAGAGGATAGAGGGGTTCAAAATGGCCTTTTAAATTTTAAACAGCAATAGAGGCAAACATTTTTTTTAAACTGATAAACGGACCCTTTTAAATAAAAATTGTTTGTCAGAATGAGACCGTGGCCTAAAAAAATAACAAAAGTCAGGCCCAGGCAGGCAACACGGAACGGGCGAGATGACCGCAAATTTTTCCCTACCTACTTTATTTTTTGAGCAACTTTTTTTTTGTAATTTTATGAAATGTAAGGATTACTTTGTGAAAATTATTGAGGATCGGACCTATAGTATGGCTGCAGCGCATTCGACAAAACTTTAGACAGACAGATCTCCGCTGTTTAAGCAAAATTCTAAAAAAGCTCTCAAATTTTCGTTTTTATAGCTTGATACCATAAAAATTCAAAAAAATTTATAACTGCCAAAAAAAATTCTTTCTGTTTAAAAAATGGATTTTTCATCCTGATAAAGTAAGAAAAAAATCGAGTTATCCTACACTTTTCAAAAGATGTCCAATTAACCTTAAGCAATTCCACTTCCGAACTTTTCCCTTCAAATCCCCAACGCTAAACACAATTTTCAAAAGGTAAATAATCTCCGAAGAGTACTTCCAAATATTATAAAAAGGCATTTTTATCCTTCTCCACTTTACCGTAGCACTTAACGTTTGAGTGGAAAGTTATCGTAGATAAGTTGTTTGAGTTTGACGTACACGCTTCGACCCACTTCCATGTTGTCTTTCACTTTTTTAATCAGTTTCACGCATAATTTTCACAAATATTTAAAATTATTTATTTCTATTAAAAATCATGGATATCAGGGATGTTTGAGTGAGGGGAATTAATGTTACTCCGTGAATGGCACTTTCAACGCGATAATTACCGCTTTTAAAGTAGGGTAGGGGCATTACAAACGAGTCGGAATCTCCACGCTATAAATCCTATTATGGCCATGAATCCTAAATTCCACAAATCATTGCCCAAAACTTATCGTTTCTATATTTACTCGTTTAAAAGGATATTATTGTGATACCCACGAAACTTGATTTTTAGAAACAAAGTCTGTGGCAATTACTAAAAAAACAGGTCTCGACCTGTCTTCGATGGGATAAAATCGCCATCAGAAAAAACTTTTAAATTTAATTTCATCAAAAGTACGAAAAATCGAGTGACGAAGTTTTGGATTTTTACCTCAAAACTTTTGAATTTCATGAAATTTAACCAAAAAATTGGCTTTTTTCTTGTTAAAAAAGGATCCCATTTTATGTTTTATTGGGTTTGAAGTCCGAATCAAATGAGAAACTGACAAAAATTTGGTCGATTTTTACCTCAAAACTCTTGATTTTCAAGAAATTCACCCAAAAATTCCTTCTTTGTTGAAAAAATTAGCTTAAACAAAACTGATTTCTTTTTCCTATTTTCTAGGGTAAGCTTTCAATTTTCGAAGCGATATATTTGTATAAGACGGAGAAAAACAGAGATGGAATCGAAGAAAAAAATCAAACAAACCCGTTTCGTAAGTTATTCGCCGGGCTTATGGGAAGGTGAGTCGTATTTCCTTTCACAAAGCCGTGTAGGGTAAACAGAAAAAGGGGGCTGAAACGTAAAACATAGTAGTGAACTTCCCCTAACTCTTGAAAATAAAGATTACATAATCGTTATTCACGCTATTTACGGGAAGTGCTACGGGGAAAAATATTTTAAAAAATTGGGTCTTAGGCCCGTATTTATGTTCTTTAAGGAACCCTTTTCTCAAAATTTACTGGAAAATCCTTCCTTGACGTTATTTCGTGTTTATGAACCTTCAAGTTCTAGAGGAAAATTCGAGGTATCCTTAGAGTGAAGGAAGGGAAAGTTTCAAGGAACGTTCGCGTATTCGGGCCTTAAAGTTTTTAACATTTGGAAAAGCGAAAGGAAAAGGTAACATTCAATATCCTATCCGTAATTCACCTCACTCCGTACCCCGAGGTCTCCGTTTTAGCCGAACCCACGTCACCCCCTTTCTGTAATATCCGCCCCATGTAGGGTTTACGACTAAACCTCTCCTGTCAAGAAATTTAATCTAGGATTTCAAAGAAATCTGCATACTTTCCTACCCAGATATTGACAACCAAAAAATGGAAATTTTTTAAATTTATTTCAAGTCTATAAAAATTATTCTTAAAAAAATTTCTGAAGTTAAAATCATAAAAGTTGAGGACTCTTTGGATACTAAATTTTTATAAAAATCGAAGTTTTAGAAGGTTTACGACGGGCGGACAGTGATGAACGTGACAGGTTTATTCTTTGAGAAATGTGGTCAGCTTTATCTAGATTTTATGGTGTTGTATTATTGAAGTACAAGTTGAAATGGGCGGAAACATCCTCAAATTGGCGCAATATAATTTTTCCGCTCCAAAAACAAGATTGAAAAATTAACTCTTCGCCCAGCCAGGAAGGGACGAAAAAACCCCGAAAAAACGGTACATGGAGGTTATTCAATAACATCTCTTTTTGACCATGAAAGAACTATTTCTAAAAACCGTCAATCGAGGTATCACAGTCATTTTCATGAAGTTCAAATGATACGTGGAAAAATGATACAGGAACTCGAAATTTAAACACTCGTTTTTTAGTCATGTTTTAATTCAAGCGAAAAACTGGACTCCGCCTTTATCTGCACGTCCTGGGAAATTCCGGCTTTCCCCATGAATTCCTAATGTTTCAATATGAGAGAATGAGTCTTAACAGCTCAGCGCTATTCTTTCATCAAAACTAATTTTTTCTACCTTTTTTATTGAAAGAAGTTTTATTTACAACAATTGAAATCCTCTCTTTGTGGGCACTTAATGAAAGAGAATCGCCAGGGCCTATTTCCTTTAGGATCACCGTAAACATTAGAAGAATGGAGTCCGTTGAAAAGGGGATGAGACTAATGCAACTTCAAAGGATGATTATTATCTTAGCCATTAACTGAATTGTGTGACAAAAGCTTCTAGGAGCGTTTCGGAAATAGCTCTTGAGAAAGCCCTCCCTTCCCGGGTTTCGCATGACAAATTGGTCGGGACTACAAAGTTAGTTCGGCGGAATTAAGGCGACGGTTATTCGCCGAGAAAGGATCGCCCGATTAATTTTGTGATCGATCTTTGATTATCAAGCGTGATACGACATTGACTTTAGCCCTTCCTAATTCTTAAATGATGCAAATCGGTTTTATAAAATATACTAGGTAGCAAAATTGAATGTCTGCCGGGGGATTCCCGTCTAGACTGCGGTGATCGTCTCAAATTTTTCCCTAATATAAAAATAAAACAAAATCTCGAAAAAAAATTTTTAGACCGAAAATTCTTTTAAAATGAAGTAC
>JACGAQ010003840.1:0-23427 GCA_014119065.1 Orius insidiosus | reverse complement strand
AACCAAAATTTCTTTGAAACTTAAAGATGAAGCTTCTGACTATTTAGAAACTCAAGTACTCGTGACCTAATCAAAAATACTCTCAATTTATCAACTTCCCTATTTACTTATATGTCGACAAAAAGTCAAAGTTGAAGAACCTGTTGAAAGAAAAGAAGAGAAGGATGAAGATGATGTTGAAGTTGAAGAAGAAAAAGAGAAAAGACGAAAACGATTGAAAAAACTGTTTTTGAATGGGAAAAACAAAACGACAATAAACCTCTTTGGACCAGAAAACCTTCAGAAGTTGATGAAAATGAATACAAAGAATTCTATAAAGCATTAACCAAAGATAAATCGGATCCTTTGACTTATACCCATTTTATCGCAGAAGGTGAAGTTTCGTTTAAAGGACTTTTTGTACCCGGGACCCTCCCAAGCGATTCTTTCAACAAATACGGAACATCGAATGACCACATCAAACTTTTTGTCCGACGAGTTTTCATCACAGATGAATTCAACGACCTCCTTCCTAAATATTTAAGTTTCCTTCAAGGAATTGTCGATTCGGACGACCTCCCTCTTAACGTCAGTCGAGAAACTTTGCAGCAACATAAACTTCTTAAAGTCATCAAGAAGAAATTAGTTAGAAAAGCGCTGGATATGATTAAGAAATTGGGTAAAGAAGAAATGGAAAAATTCTGGAAGGAATATTCCACGAATATTAAGCTTGGTGATTGAAGATCCAGCGAATAGGACGAGATTGGCGAAACTTCTGATGTTTTTGTCTTCTAAAGAGAATAAAATGACATCTCTGCTGATTATGTTTCAAGAATGAAACCGAAACAAGAACACATCTATTATGTGGCCGGATCTTCAAAAGAAGAAGTTCAAAATCACCTTTTGTGGAAAGGTTAATCAAAAAGGGATATGAAGTTATCTATTTGGTTGAAGCAGTCGATGAATATGCGATATCATCTTTGCCCGAATATGAAGGAAAGAAGTTTTCAAAATGTGGCTAAAGAAGGATTAGTTATTCCGGAAGATGAAGCCGCCCTTGACGCAGCTAAAGAAAAATTGAACCTTTGATCAAATTCCTTCAAGACGATATTTTAAAGAACAAGATTTCGAAAGCGTCGATTTCTGCCAGACTTACAGATTCACCTTGTGCGCTTGTTGCTTCGCTTTTCGGCTGGTCTGGAAATATGGAGCGTCTTGCTATTTCAAATGCCATCAAAAATCGGATGGTGCTGAACGAAGTTATTATTTAAACCAAAGAAAAGCGTTGGAAATTAATCCTGGGCATCCTATCATCCGTCATCTTCTCGCTCTTGTCGAAGAAGACCCTTCAAGTCAAGTCGCTAAAGATACAGCCCTTCTTCTTTTTAAAACCGCAACCTTAAGATCTGGATTCATGCTTCAAGACACCGCAGATTTCGCAGACAGTGTCGACAACCTAATACGACAATCGTTAGGAATCTCTCCGGACGAAAAAGTCGAAGAATTCGAATCACCCAGCGAAGCTGACGAAAATGCAGACCAACGAACTTCCCGCCGACGATCATGACGAATTATAGAAGAAACTCCAACGTATTAATTTATTCCATAAGTTCAAGGCTGATTTTTCAATTTTGTCTCATTTAGGTTAAGAAAATGTGATTTTTCTTTAAAATTTTTTTTCTAATGACTACTCTTTTTATTCTCAGAAGGATAATTAAAAAAAATTGATATAAATTTATTTATATTTTTAGAACTTTTACAAATATACATGAAAAAATATAGGATAATAAGAAAACCCAAATAACCTGAAATTGACTAAAATTTAATTTGGCTAAAAAAATTGAGCTGATAATAAAATAAAAAAATTTGACTTTATATAATGTGGTTTAGAAACGAAAACAAAATAAAACCACAATTTGATTAGAAATTCGATGTTTTATAGTCTGCTAGACTAGCGGGAAGAAAAGCGTAAAAAAAGAAGAAGAAGATTAATTAAGGAACTTTTTTGTACATTATGGTGGGGATTAACGTGCGGAGACTTTTCGTAGGTTTTCGCGTCCGAAGAGTCTTATCGATTGTAAGAGTTCTTCTCGGGGGTCGATTTTGGGTTTGATTTCCTCATTTTTACGGGTGAGGTTGATGACTGATGTGAAGCGTTTTTCGTTTTTGCTGGGCTCATACCCGAAAAGATACGAAGATACGGGACGTTTTTCAGGAGTTTTGTTGTTTTCCATTTTGTACGGTTTTTTGAGCTCGACGGAACGCACGACAGGGAGACGGTCGTTTTCTAATATTTGCTTGAGCGGTTTCGTGTTACCCGTTTCAAGGGTTTTGTACGCAACTGTTTTCGGACCTTTGAAACTCGGACTCGAAATCTTCTCAACGACTTTTGGTTTTGGTTCGACCTTCGGAGCTTTTGCTTGTCCAAAAACGTAATCTTTATCAGACTTAATGCTAACCTGACGTTTCGGCCGATCTCCCCAAGTCGACAATGAAACATTTGGCTTTTGTTTCGATATTTTGAGATTGGCTCAATTGCGGGAGAATTGTCCGTAAGACTTGTAAAGATTGAAGTCCAGGTTCTTCATCAATAACGTTGGCTTCGCAAACGCTAATTTCGCTGTTTGTTTTTCGCAGTCTCGCCCTCGAAAAATCAATAGGTTCCTCATTTAGTTCGACTAGATTTGTATTGCTTTTGCTAAACCTTGATAATTTCGAAACAGACCGTTCAACCGGCGATTTAAACGAGACATGCGAAACTGATCGCTTGACTGGCGACTTTTTGACGTTTTCCACAAAAGAGCTTCTACGGACAAGGCGATCTTCATAAACTTGGACAGGTTTGCTCGTATAAGTTGTGATTTTAAAATTATCTAATTTTGAAGCCTCTTTTTCAACAATTGGCTTCTTCAATGTCGCACCGTTGGCAATAACAGTGGAAAGTTCATCGACGACTTTTTTCTTGACATCTTTTGGTATTAAAGAGACCAAAACAGGCGGAGGTGGCGATCTCATCTTTTCGACGACGACTTTTTCTTCAACATTTTTATCATACAAAACTTCTTTCATGTTTCCCACTGTCATTGTAGAATATTCAGTAACAGTCGGAGAACTTAGTTCATCTCTTTAAAAAAAAATTAAAAAATTTAGTCACAGGAAAAACAAAAAATTTTACCTAAAAGTAGGTGGTGCAGGAAGTTTGTATTCCCAATCAAAGGGGTCTTCATTTTGCTGGTTGTTTAATTCAGGTGATTCGTTGACGTCGACGCCAGATTCTAAGCTTACGTGCTCTCGTGTCGCCTGATCAAACATCCTCTCGATTTCCTCCTCGATCCTTTCAGTTTCCAAATCGCTCAAAGTTTTTTCGTCTAAAATAACAAAAAAATGTGTAAAACCTACACTAAGAGTATTTTTACAAAACAAAGATTAAAGAGCTGTGCAGACCGATCGGCAGACAAAAAAAACAAGCCTTAAGCCACAGAAAGGTCCTAACAAAAATTTAGGGGGAAATCAGGGTTTTTGTACGTTTGAAGCTGTAATCCAGAAGGCACAGAAAGCGTAGGACATTTTAGCTAAGGACGACACATTTTTATTAAAAATATCGTTCTTTACCTTTTACATTGTTTATTTTCCTCATGATACCCTCAAGGCGATCGAAAACGCTGAGGCTAAAACGTCTCGGGAGTGGAACGGGTACTAAAGAGATAAAAGCGAAAGAAATGGAAAGTGCGAAAAGCGAAAAAAAAAAAATAAAAAAGCGGTGATTTTTCAATCTGCCGCGTGGTTTTCGCTCATACGTATTCTCCTTCATGGTCCTTTAAAAAATGGAAAAGACGCGAGATAACCCGATTGTGCTCCTGTTTGAACCCGATGTCACCCAAAATGCCTGGAATGATGACGTATTCTGGCTCTTCGGGTTCCGCACTAAACGGCACATAAATAACATCTGGCGTGTCACATTTACAATCGTATTTATCATCATAATTCGATATAACAACTGTTGGGAGTCCATTTAGGGTTTTCGTGCAAAAAATTTGCCATTCGGAGAAATTGAGTTTGGTCGATCTTCAGGGCGAAATGAAATTCTTGACTGGTCTTTCAATGGTATCATCTGAGGATGAATTTCGAGAAATTGGCCGCAGAGTAGAACTTGAACCAGAGAGAGAATTTAGATTCTAGTTCTTCATCAGATTCTGAATCAAAATTTTCATTTTTGGGCTCAATAGAATACAAACTACTTTTGTAACTTTCATTAGATTTTTGTGTCTTGAAATCACCGTAATTGGACTTGATGAATTCCAACCGTTTTGAGTTTTGATTTTCGATTTTATTTGTATTGATTTTTTCAAGTTTGTTTATGAAGGAATATCGGATGGAGTTTTGGAAATTTTTTTTCAATTTCGACACAAGGAGTGGGGGTGAAATTGATGTTTTGAGATTTATTTTCGAAAAGGAGGCGAAGTTGTCGTACTTTTTGAGTTTGAACCACGCGACAAACTACGGGGTGCGTACCTTGAACTACTTGGGAGTCTACTTGCTCATGAACTACGGCGGGTTCGGGTACGAGGCGAGCGCCCGGGGGTAACGTAGAAGAAACTCGAGGTGTCAACGGTTCCGCTTCTTCTTCGATTGCGACCGGTGGCGGTGGCGCCGGCTTCTTTTTTCGACCTAAAAAAATTTATTTCTACTCTTTTATTTTTTTGATTTACTTGGAGCCAAAGATGAAGTGCTTTGCGCCGGCTTCATTCCAGCATGCGATGTTGATGCGTGATGCAAATTTGAAAGGCTTCTCGATAATTTGTTGATAGGCTTTTCCGGTAATTTACTTCTTCTTGGTAAAGAATCAGGTAAACTGCTACAAATTGAAAAAACATGACAATCATAGAAGAAAATTTAATAAATAAAATCTATTATTAACATGATGAGGAGAAAAAAGATAAAATAGTAAAAATAATAGAATATTTTTCGATGATCACAATTAATGTGTACACAAACGATTTCATTTTGTTCGACCGTTTGAACTGATTTGTCGCAGAGGCGAGGCTGCGGACATCGAGACCTTGAGGACCTCGAATCAGAGGATGTTCCTTCGTTTGTTGACGTAAAATTTCTTGTTGATCGCGGCATTTTTTTAATTAACTAATTTTTTACACATGTAATAAAATACCTATTGTTAGAATCAGGGCCTTCACTTAGTACGGAAGCTTCATGGTATCCGGAACTGTCGGATGACGTCCTCGAATGCGAGATGACGGGAGCGTCAGGTTTTTTGTCAGACAAAACTGGCGGTTTCGGTGCGGGACGGCGTTTCCGAAGAGGCCGCGATGGCTGGACGGGGACCCTCGGAGAAACCGAACTGTCCGGACTCAAACTCCTTGAACTCCCACTCTAATAAACACTCGAGATAAATATATTAAAAAATGACACGAAATTACAGATTTATTGTAGTTTTTCATGGCTATTATATCTTCAGTTGATATCGTGTTTTGAATCGTTCTAGAAGATATCATTGTTACTTGATTGTGCCCATATTCAGCTATTGATAGATCATCGCATAAACCAGGGCCATCTAAATGCTCTAAAAAAACCTTGATTATAATTTTTTGGACATCTAAATCACATACTTGGATGCTTCAAAATATATTTCTTTGGGTCTAATTCTTTTTCTCTGCAAGCCTGCTTTAAGACTTCAGACATTGTCATCCGTCCGGAAACTCTCATGACGTAAAGTTGATTCCGCGGTAAGTTTACTTGGAAGCGGCAAGTTTGCTCGAATGGCTGAACAACTTGCTTTAATGAGATTTTATTCGCTGGGTTTTGCGTCGCCTGGTTTTTCGGTACGATGTGCACTGTCCACGTATCCAAAGCACCTAAAAAAATATAACATGGATTTCAAGGTCTATGATGAGACTTGTGTTTTTAATGAATATTTCAAGGTTTGAATAATAAATTTTTTTGATTACACAATAAAACCTTGAATAAATTTTAAAAACACATCACAAGGAAAAAAATTTTTTTTCTAAATTTACCAATGGGTGTGCTTGGCTTGTATGGTAGAAGGCCGGATTCGCCGTATGGTTGGAGAACGTGGTTAGCAGGCGACATTTTATAAGCAGTCGTCAAATGCACAAGAAGGTCCATCATCGGTGTTCTGAAAAAAGAAAACGAAATTTGAATACTTTCGCTTCTGAAAGTAGTTATTGGGTCGCTAGCAGGAGGGTACTTCATAGACATTCATGCATATTTCATATGCCATCGAGATCGCCATCGACACGTAGCGGAAATGTAATTCCGAATTTTCAGAATGCTTAACAGTGAGGCCATATATTTTAATTGAAGTTATAATGACATAATTGTTTTTCTCATGAGAGAATAATTAGAGAAGATCCCATCTAAAGCTTTTTGGAACAGAATAGGGAATTGCGCAACCTCGGTTTTGTTCTCATCTAACTAGTGCGACTAAAAGAACCCCCGTCCCCGTCCCGCCATTCCAGCCTTTATGAATGGGTGTAATTAGCCTGGGCAAGGACGACGAAAAAAAACCCTCATGCTATCGGAAAAACCAACACTTTGGGACCGCGAAAATATTTTAATCTCCGTGAGATTTCAGCTCTTGAGAAAACGCCCTCGATTCTGTGAAACGTTCCTGGGAATTCAAATATGGGAAACGAAATCGAAGCTGGAATATGACGTCAATCTTAAGACAATAAAATTGATTTGTGATTCTTGGGTTGCATAAAAGTGGGCTGTAGATTTGACATTTTAGGGAGATCTTGAGAACTTTTGGGAGTGCTTTATAATAATAGAAATGGTGCAACGCCGATAGAATTTTCGTATTGTTGAAGTTTAGCGAGGCTGCCTCTCGTTCGGAAGTTTACATAACAAATTTTCAATGGGGGAAGAGGCCTTTGTTCGGGTTTCGTTCCGCTAGGGAATCTATCATTTTACCATTTTTCGGATCGTATGACAGTCACGTCAGGTTGAAAGGATTTGAATAAGGCCATTTCGATGACAAATGGACGGACAAGTCGAATTTTAATTAAGCAACCAGGATGTTCAAAGCCTTCTCAATCATATCCATAGCTGATGATGACACCAAAATTGATGGCAACTTCCTTTATTAGACACCTCGGAATCCAAAGATTCTAGTAAACTATTCGATTAATCACGGCCGTTCCGGAAGGACAAATAATCTCTCAAGTTCAGTGATTGCAAAGCATTCTTAATTCCTTCCCGTGGCGTGTCAAAACAGAAAAGCCGTGTGATTTCGTCTCGTTAATGTGGGGCGTTTCTTTTCCAAGAGCACCCGGTCATCCAACTTTTTAAGGCAATTAACCGTGGAAGCCACGAATAAAAAGAGGGGAAAAAAAGGATGACAAGGCTTGAAAATCGACCTTTTAAGATTTTTTCACTTTCATTATTTTTAACGCATTAATTTCCCGTATCAATTTACGTTCACTTTCACATATCACGTACGTCCCACCTACTCCGGTACATCAAAAAAATACTTTTTGAAGGGACTTTGCGAAATTGAGGTCGAAAAAATTGATGCTTTCTCTGTTCCAATGGAGGAAAAAATAGGTTTGTCGGCCTCTCGTAAAAAATAGACAATTTTTCTTTATTCTTTTAATTAAAATTTTTATTTCTCTATCATTACAGAAGGGAGTTAACGACTTCCCAATTTCGTGGATGAAATCACGATGGGCGGATCCTTCGGACCCGAGGGGTCGTAAATGCATCCAGAATGATATCATTGAATTATACGCGGGCGAATATAAAATTATAGTGTAAGATCATGAGAAAGGAATTTTTAGTTTGATTTTCAAGGCTACCATGGGTTAAACTTTAGTTTTGGTCGAGGAAAAAAGTCCAAAACTAGAATAATGAAAGTAAGAGCAAAAAGTCACATTAGGAGACAGTGGAAGTAATGAAGGTAAATTAAGGAAGGTAAGCACATTGAATCAACACTTTTTTTCAGTTCTTCTACATTTTGAGATTACAGGTATGCCACCTCCCGGAATAAAATTAATAATAAAAGTACACAATTATTACTCCTTGAATTATTTTCTCCCTAAATCTGACTCATGGATATTCCATATTCCCACAATCGTGAGGCCGTAGATGGTTCAACTCGGTTCAACTGAGTTAAACATTTTCCTTTTGGTAGCTTTTTAACTTGCTTAAAGAAGTTATTGTGATACCCTCCACGTCGGGTTTTTGGGGAAGGGTCTTTACCGATCTCAACTTTGTCTGTGGTTCCGGCCGGCCGGCCGTCCGTAGCATTTTTCCGGAACTTTACCGCCACAGTTTTTAACGATTTTCACAAATTTTCACAAAATCTTCCTTAGTCGGAGAACAAGAATGTAACGAGGGCGATTTTTGAATTTCGAAAAAATGGCGGAGATATGTCTGTTTGAAATTTTAAAAAATTCGCTGCAGCCGAACCGATTTTCACCAAATTTTCACCAATTACTCCTTATATCTTTTAAGAATTTTTGGTGTAAAAAAATTGCCACTTTTTAATTATTATTATTTTTTTTTTGTAAGTAGGTAGGGAGAAATTTCATACTTCTACCCATTACGAGAGGCACATCCGTAGGCCAAAAGCCCCTTATTTTTACCTTGACACTTAAAAAAATTTCGAAAAAAAAAACTGAAAAAATTTTTTCAAAAAAAAAAACGGAAAATTTTTCGAAAAAAAAAAACTCGGAAAATTTTTCAAAAAAAAAACTCGGCAAATTTTTTGAAAAAAGAAAACAAAGTAAACTTCCCCTCCATTATACTTCCTTCTTTATACTTGCCCTCCCTTATACTTCCCGTACTTTATACTTTCCCTCCGTTCGTTATACTTTCGTTCCCTTATACTTCCCCTCCGTTATACTTCCCCTTTACTTCCCCTCCTTTATACTTTCCTCAGTTCGTATACTTTCGTTCCTTACTTCCCCCTCGTTAACTTCCCTCCCATATACTTCCCTTTCCGTTTTACGTCCCCTCCGTTATACTTCCCCTCCGTTACACTTCCCCTCCCATATACTTCCCTTTCCGTTTTACGTCCCTCCGTTATACTTCCCCCTCCTTATACTTTCCCTCAGTTCGTTATACTTTCGTTCCCTTATACTTCCCCCTCCGTTATACTTCCCTCCATATACTTCCCTTTCCGTTTAACGTCCCCTCCGTTATACTTCCCCCTCCTATATTGTTACTTCTCTTTAAGGAAGTTTTCGTTGGAAGCTCTTCAAACCAGTACTTTTTATTCCAGTGTTTCAATTATGTTTTTTTTCTTTAAGTTATGGATGTTCTAGGAATAATAAGGTAAAGATTTTACTGCAACATGTTTCGATTTATTGTGAAATTTGTGCAATAAATCGAAACATGTCGCAATAAAATTTACACCTTATTATTCCTATAATATAGCGAAGAATTTTCCATATTTTACAATCCACATTCTCTGAAGGTAAGGCCTTAGATCGGAATTAATTTCAAATTAAAACCATCAAGCCTTCTGGACAATGAAAACTTCTGAAATTGAGCTACTTTTTCAGGGTTAGCAGGAAAGAGAATACACACATTCAAACAACAGAATTTCAAGGGCACGTGCCACGGAAGAACATAAAAAATCATCCTCTCTCAGGTATAAAATAGGACTTACCGTCTGTCTACGCTCATTTTCACACGATTTCCGTTCGGGAGGACGAGCCTTATGTCCATATTCCCCGCGAGCATATCCGGAGGTGTGTCCTCGGTCACTAAATGAGGCGGACTCATCCTATAACAAAATAAAAATTATGTTAAATTTAAATTTTTAAAAAAACCTTAGCCATTCGCAAAGAACGAAATCATGTTTCTGTCTCAAATTATCTCCTTTTGTTTAGTCTATGATAAGAAATTTTACGTTAATTTGTGTAAAAAGAACAGAGAGGGAGACAATAGGCGTTTTATGACTTCTTAGTTCATATTTTATTTAGAAAAGCTAGATGACCTAATTTGAGCATATTTTTTTTTGTAAATACCGGTCAAACGACTCCCGATGTAAAGTGCACCTGCTTTCTTGTGTGTCAAATTCAGGATTGCCAACCTTATTTTTTCGTGTCTATCTCCGCATTGTTGACTTCGTTACGATTCTTATCATGTCGTACGGAGGCCAGAACAAGTTAAAAGACAAAAGAACCGTTTTTCTCTTTTTTTAGATGTCAAGATAATAGAAAATGTAGTCGAAACGGAATTACCGAAATTCTAGTCTTTCAAAAAAGAAGGCTTAGAGATTTAAAAGGGAAATTTAAAAACTTCCTGTATTGCAACGAATTTTGATATTTACGGTTCGATTAAAAAAAATTTCCTTAAACGCATAATCGGATAATTCATTCATAGAAAAAAAGAAGGCGCGAACCGGAAGTTAAGGTGCGGTGAACTTTCCTTGACCACAGCCCTCATCATCGAATACCGTTAAGGTACAAAAACTGCCTGAGCGCGAAGAATATCTGAATATATGAAGTTAGCAGTGTGTTTATGTAAATTAAACGTTTATTTTTTCTTATTGTGTTTATACAATTGTATATATACTTTCTAAACACTTATAAAACCTTTTAAAGGCTAATTGGTACATAAAGTGAAAATCTGATGTAATACAGGTCGTAATTAGGTTAAATGTGACGGAATCCACCTATTTTTCTTTCTCTTTCTTTTTTTCCCCTTTTTTCCTTACTTTTAGAGCGAATTTCCGGAGTTCTTTTACCCAAGAAGCCAATAAAGAAGCCATTTGGAGTTTATCCGAAGCCATTTTTTATTTGGTCACATAATGTTGGGAAGAAAAAAAATTAAAACCGCAAAAAATCATTTTATGAGGTAGAAAAAAACCTAATTTGTGGTCCATTTCATAAATTTTTTTTCTGTATAAAATACAACGAACGTTTTACACATTTTGATATAAAAACGCATGGATTTTTCAATAACCTTTACTTCTAAAGGTACATTTTTGACCTCTTTCGACGATAATATCAACATTGACATTTTTTATCATTAAAAAAAGGCCGAGGAAGACCTTTCAAAAAAAGTACTCTGTCATCAGTGATTAGAAAAAAGGCGGCACGCCCCATGAAAGGCCAAAAATTATATGCGTTCTTTGTAGATCTAAAATCTGCCTTTGACTGTGTCGATAGAGGGGCCCTGATTTATAAGCTCTCCCAGTTGGGTTTTTCGACCAAAATAATAAAAGTTCTTCGATCGCTTTTCGCTTGCTCAGAGTCGGCTGTCAAAGGGTTAGATTCAATCACGGAGTATTTTCGGTTGGTACCGGCGTTAGGCAAGGCTGTGTCTTGAGCCCTCTCCTTTTTCCCTTTTTCTAGACGATTTGCCGCCTTGCCTTGATTATGGGACCCGTTGTGGTGAAACTGTCGTGAAGATACTTATGTACGCCGATGACATTATAATTCTCTCAGATTACCCAGTACGCTCCAGAAGAATATCGATGAGCTCGAAAAGTACTGCGACAAGTGGAAGCTGTCAGTGAATCTCGCCAAGTCGAAAATAATGATTTTTAGTAATGGGGGCAGACGGGCAAAAAACGAACGTTGGTTTTTCCAAAAAAGCCCTGTGGAAATCGTGAACGAATATAAGTATCTTGGAGTCATTTTTACCCCTCAACTCTCCCTGACCTCGCATTTCAAAAAAAAGATTGACACATGCAAATTTGCAGTAAACTACATTTGGTCTGGTCTCTTTTCTAACCCTCAAATTTCCACCAGCTCTAAGTTTAGAATCTTCTTAACAGTTTGTCGAGCAATTTTATGTTATGCATGTCAATCTTGGGGCTTCCAGCGATTCGAGCAAGTGGAAAGCTTTCAAAGGTTTTTTATTCGTAAGCTTTTTAGTCTTCCTAATTTCACCCCGAACTATATGATTATCTCGAAACCGGAGTCGACCTGACCTTTTTACACACCTTGAAATTGCATGTCTCCTACATATCCAAAATCTCTCCCTTCCACTACTCGCTCCCTAAAATAATTGCTTTGGAATGTATGAAACACAATCTCTCCTGGTTCACTGCTCTGCGGACACTATATGGGGAGTGTAACGTGACGTTTGATCTTCTCTAACAAGATTGGATGGCTGGAACCCTCGCTTTAAGGAGCTTGAGATCGCTCTTCGGTCCAGTCACAGAGCTTCTTGCTCTCGCCAAGCTATAAATTCTTCTAGATTCCTACTTTACCCCGGCTCAACACATCCAAACCTCTTTTCAACCCAACCGAACACTCGTTTCCCACTCTATTCCAAGCCGATGGGCCTTTAAGTTGAGATGTCAGCTATTTTATTTAAATTCCTCGCCCCTTAGGGACAATAAAATAACATTTGTTCGCTTTGTAACGCTCATGCTTAGAAGACTCCTTCCACTTTCTGGCCGAGTGCTCAATTCTGGCCGAGTTCCGTCGGCTTTATCTAAATAAATCAAAATTAAATATTTCAGAACTAATATAATGCTAAATAAGCCTCCCCCCTCTTTAATACAATATGCCAAGCATGCTCTTACTTACAGACATGAAATTATAAATGAGTTTAATTACGAGTAAATTAATTGAAAGTCATTCTTGTAACGTATTTGTTTGTCTCTGTTCTCCGGCAGACGGTAGCGGAGCCTACCATGCCGTATGTCTTTTGTGTGTATTTAACTATTAATTGTCAATAAAAAGATTATTTCATTCATCATTCATTCATAAAGGTACATTTTGACCTCTTTCGACGACTAATATCAACATTTGACATTTTTTATCATTAAAAAAAGGCCCGGGAAGACCTTTCAAAAAAAGTACTCTGTCATCATGATTAGAAAAAAGGCGGCACGCCCCATGAAAGGAACGTTTTGTCCTTTTTTCTCCGTAAAGATTAATGTCATTTGCAGTGGGAAGACATTCGATGAAAGCCCTAATTGTTGGGGAATATTTTTTATTAATCAATCCAAAGGTTTAAGAACGTGGGGGTTAACGAGGGCTTTCGGCGAAACTGGGCAAAAATCAGTGGGCTACTCCTTTTCTCTCAGCGCGAGATTTGAGAGGACCTCTGTGGCTAGAGTCAAAGACTTTGACCGCTGACCCACGGTTATATCACTAGTGTTTGAGTATTTACTTACATTTAGAAAGAGAAGAAAAAACATGCATTTTAAAATGTCATCTTTTACATAAACAAGTGAAAATAAAATTTTCGAAAGTCATGACTTTCTCGGTCGTAAAATTATTAAAAAATTATTTAAAATTTTTAGGTCAAACGAAGCCCCTTCTATTGGATAAAAAATGACCCGCGTTGGCTCATACGTCTTCCTCAAAATGTAATTTTAATGCTTAAGATGATCTCAAAGTGATTTTTTCTGAATTATGTTACGTCACGACCCAGAATTGCAAAACGTTTAAAGAAAAAAAATAACCACAAATCGTTTATAATTTATGGTCTTAAAACTTTCTTTTATCAACGAAAATAGACTTTTTTACGTGAAACGTGCCTTCCAGAAGCGTCACGTCGCTCGATGTGTCCTGTCTGCAAAACTTTTTATGTAATTTTGTTAAAATTCGTCTGGGTCGAATTTTTTTTTGTTTTGTCAAGGACGTTTTTTACATGCAAATCAAATATGTGGGATTTAATGAATACAATGGAGGACGATACTTCGATCCCACGAAGTAATTGAAATGTAATTACCGTGAGTAAACATTTTTTTCCAGTTGAATACCACGGAAAAGGTTATAAATCTACAAAGAATGTCAAGAAATCTTTGTTACCCCTGGGCGTTGATTGGACGAATCGCTAACAGTACTTCAGCAAAAAAGAGCTATTTCCTATGTTAACAATGACGCTGCAATGTGTCACATCAGGTTTACCAACACAACAACGATTTTGAAGTAAAAATTACATCAATCATGGAAACGACCCTTTCACACTTTCCAGCTCGTTGTTATGGTAACAACGAATATTCATGACGCTAATGCAAGAAGCCAACACAACTATCGCCCATTAATTATGAACTCAAGTGATGGCACAAAAAGCGTAATTGAGCACAAGGACTTTTGGCGCCTGGAAAGACTTTAAGGAGGATGAAAAGGACGAAATTAATTCGTGATTTTAAATGGCCGGAGCCGGTTTACGATAGAAAGGAATCTGTTTGGTAACGGTGCAACGAATCGGGTCCGAGCAAGGACGCTGAATAACGGGAAAACGATGTAAGGGTGCGGGGAATAAATATAAGTAAAAATTAGCCAAGAAATTCCGGAAATGGATTTATTTTTTTCTGCCAAGAGAGTCAATAGAAAGGCCCGCCCCGGTGTGGGAAAAACCGCAGGAAAGGTCCCCCTTTCTAAAGATCATTACAAGAAGCCCATTCTTAGGGGTGTGCGAGCCAGAGAAAGCTGACCATTGCGGTATCGGGTAGACCGATGTTTTTTCAAAGGGGGAAAAAAACATCAAACTTTTAAAGTCTTCGAAAGTAAGAAAATCGATTTTCGCCAAAAAGAGACCTTCAAATATTCAGAGAAAAAATTAAATTTAACCAAAAAAATTTTTTTTGAAACCCTGCAATTTGTGACCTAAATGAAAGAAACACTTAAAAAGATAATTTTTTTAAAAATAGGTTGAACACGCCTTTAGAATTTTTGACCTCACTAGAAATACCTTTCTTTGTATTTTTACAAGGTCGCTATTACTCCAAATCAGGTTTTTAGAGATTGAAAAAAACGTTTAATTGGTTCTAAAATAACTTCCTTGTTTTTGGTGGACATTTTTTTTTAATTTTCAGAGGCTCCGTTATTAAAATTCCGTTTTCTTTTGTCCTTACAAGGGTCATTATTGAAGTGTTGACAATGGAGAAAGTCTGATCTTCTATTTATAATTTTTTTTTCTTCTTCCATCTTCTATTTTTAAAAGCTCAATAAGGAAGAGCGTCCAAGAGGTGAAAGGCGAATGAAGAAACGACATAAAAATGTTTGAAATCTAAAAAATATATTAAGGATCACGTTTCTATTGTGGATGTATTCCTTTGATGATTGAGGTGGCAGTGAAAAATATCTTGAAACTACACGAAGCCATATCAAAAGATAAAAAGAACTGTTGATTCTTCAAATTCTAGGTTAAGAACGGGCGAGGTTTCTTTTTTCTTAGAAAAAAAAAGAGTTTTTAGTCTTTCCTAATTTTGCACCTCTCTCTCTCGCCACTGGGAAAACGGTAATTTCTGCCGATTCACTGGCCAATTACCCTTTCTCCCCGGAAGGCCGAACGGGAGGGAAATTGTCCATTACTCAAGGCTCATTTTCTTTTATTTTACAATAATTTAAAGAGAAAAAAAAAAGTGGACAAATTTTTCTTCTATTGAGAGGAAACGTATTTTCTATTTTATCTTTCATTTACGTATTTACCTTCCTGGTTTTCTAAATTAAACATTAGAAATTAAGCGAAATTCACACGAAGCATGGGAAGAGCTTGAATTTACATGCCCTTTCTTTATATCTTTCTTTTTTCCCTTTCTTTTTGACAATTTTTAATCGAGAAATGATATAAAACCTGTCCGGGGCAGGTTCGCGTGGCCTTTGGGTCAAGGTGAATAACGGTGTCTTAAATTTTTACAGACGTTCCCTGCTTTTTCCCTCCCGAGTCTTAACAAAACTTTCATTTCTCCTCACATGGAAAATGATAAAGTCGCCTTATGATTGATAGGTTCCCCTTCGATGCCTCCGGATCGGAATTATGCTAAATTTTTCGTTTCCTTCTTGTTAAACCCTCCGGTCATTTCTCTTTTCTTCCGGGCTACGACCTTTTAACGCATCCCTGGCGATATGATTGTGTGGAAATACAAAAAGGAAGTGAGCGATTAAAGTCTTTTGAAAAAGCAGAGAATCTTTCGAACAGCGTTTTTAAGTATGAGTATTTAGGAAAAACCGAACACTTGTCAGAGATAACGGGTTCTCGAAAGGCGAAAAAGGTGTAAAGAGGACAAGGTTACGACTTGTCCATTCATGGATTTCTTTATGATTTTTGTTATTATAACATTTTTTTGTAAGCCGCATCGTCGATTTTATAGACGCTTTCTCCTCAATGTATCATCAACATCACGTTCGCTAGTTATGACCTGGTGTCCTTGATCTCTTTCAAATACGATTCTTTTTCAAGTTATATTACCCGTGAACGTCACGTTTTGCATTAAAAAGAACGGAGGCGACTTTTTTCTTTATCGAGGGAAAACGAATTTGAATCTAGGACTTTCTTTAGCCCAAAATCTAGCGGTTGATATTCGCTGTACTTACTGAGCATTAGCAAGGCTAGAAGTTGGCTTTAACCAGAAAGGAGAACTTGTTTTTTGGCAACTTTTAACATCCAGGGGTGCCAACTGGCCCAATGATTCATCTAGCCATGGGCGGATTAAGGTGAGATGACTGAGGGGATTGCCCAAAGCGGCACACTATAAAATCAAGAAGAGTACATCAAGACCAGAAAATCGAGAAATACGACCGAAAAAGAGCGTTAAACGAAGATATGATAAAAGGGTGTTTCTAGTCCAGAAAATTGGAAGAGCCAGGGGAGGCTAAGACGAAAAGGCCTCCCCCAAGTCTGCCAATGCATTTTGCGAATCAGAAATGTCAACATTGGATAATAGACTGAGAATAACATGAAAATTTTTAGTTTAAAATCGTTTTTGAACCACGTACGCATTTTGTCATTTTTGACGAATTGATATTGTGACTTTTTCTGAACATTTCTTGAACACGTCAGACGCAAAGATTACGTCACGTTGATTAACGAAATTAACCTTGATGCTTGAAAATTTTAATCGAGAAAAAAATACACAAACGACGTCACGCCACATAAAAGCCTCCTTCACGGACACGGAACGTCGGGTTCGTCTCCTCTTCGCCCTTCATTCTCAAGTCCCACCGAGGTCCGATACATCAAAAAAACATGACCTAACACAAATGGGCGTCGAAAAGAAAAAGAAAAATTGGTTCATGTTGTCAACCCGCAAGTGAACCGAGTAACCGATTTTACATAAGCGCAATATCCTTCTTTGCGCAATTTTGCTCATCAAACTGCGTAATCATGGAAGCTTCAACGTGGTAAAAGAAAAAAGAAAAAACGTTGTAAAGTTTGAAAAAGATCGCTTATCTTTACGGACGTTTAGACTTTCACTGTTTCTTAATCTAGGATTTAACCAATAATTTTAAGCTTTATTCTTGTTTTTAAAAATAGAGCTGTCCTAGATTAGAAACAAAAGGGACGTTATTAGCCTAAATATTTTCTAGCGGTACCATCATTGACAATCAATTAGATAAATCGGGCGTTCGACTATAAGGGCATGTACAATGTGAACTACGTCATTATGTTATCACGAGTCTATAATTTTCAAACGCTCGTGAAGCATAAATACGGTAATTTCATAACTCCTAATCGGAAAATTAAATCTTCCAGTGAGGATATAAGAGGAAAACTTAAGGACTTGAAAACTTGCGTACAACAGCAATACTCTTTTTGGAGGACCAAAGCCCTTCAGATGCGCGAAACCGGTTCTTTTCTTTCCCTTTCTGCCGACTGGAACTGGATTGTTCAACGCCGCCGCCAGCCTAAGAAGTTGGAAATTCCAAGTCTGAAAATACTCCCACAATTTTTCCACAGTAAACAAATGAAGGCAGGGTCATCGTCGGACACTCTGCATGATTGAATAATTTTGGTAGATTAATTATGTAAATTAGCGAGTAATTAGAAAAAATTACAAAAGATTTAAATGGCAGGGTTGTTTTTTATTGTTATTGCTTTTTTTAAAGAAAAAGGTTCTGACCTTGCAAGGTGAGCAGGAGGAAAGGCTCAATGACCCGAGGTCAACCGCTTCTGTTTATCAACCTGCGGGGGGCTCCTCGGGGCTCGCGGTGCGCCTGAAAGGCCCTTTAAAATGTCAAGAGAGACTTGATACTCATCTATAACAGGACCGAGAGTGATAAAAAGCGTTGGGAATGAGCGAAGAGAAAATGTTTCGGGAAGGGGGGAATGAAGGCATGCAAATAGTCGAGGTGTGAGCGGGGTTTCACCGACTCAAAGGTTCAACATCCTAGGCCACTATGTATGAGAACATCGATTTAAACATTTCTTTCCGTTAAACCCGCTACTCCCGAAGAAATTCTTAATGACGCCTAACTTTCAACCATCAAACCCGGTTTTTAGCAATCGTATAGTGCGCCACGAAGTAGATTCCATCTGCTATCTTTTTGCTGAATTTTGGTCCCATCCTGCCAGGAAATTGTTCGTTTCCTTTAAAGCCCAGCTTCTGAAGGAGAGCTAACTTCTCTTTTGTTATCTTCTGAAGGAAGATACTACAAGAACCCTTTTTTGAAAATCGGAACAAGAAAGAGAAAAAAAACGTGCTAAGTTAAGGAAGTTGTCCATTACAAGGCCACTGGTAAAAAACAGTAATTTTTATGTTAAACAGAAGAAAAAAAAATTAGAAAGTCAACTTGATATGAAAATTGCAGGTTCGCGTGAGTTGAAATTGAACATTTAAGAGTTGCCGAGAAGTCTTAAAGAGTTACCAAGAAGTCTAAAATTTTTGCGACTCATTTTAAAAAACCAATGGAAAAGGTTATTAAGTTGTAACATCTATAAAGAATAACCTTTTAAGTCAAGGTATTCTGTGAGATTACAGGGCAATTTGAAACTTTTGATGGCACTACTTTTACGAGTTCTATGACATTTGGACGTTATTTTTGTCTAAGTGGGAATGGTGTTTTGGAATGTTGATATTTGACTAAACAAAAATTGCTTACAATTAAAAAAATGAGTCGCTTTTTGTTATGCATATCACAGAGTTAACCTTCAAAAAGAAAGCAAAAAAATGATAAACACCTTGTTTAACCATTTTTTTTTCGTCCTAATATCAAAAATTATCTTACAGCGCTCTTTTTTTGTCCATTGTTTATACAAAATTATTGATAATAGAGGCAGGTAACAATAATTGAGTTAAATTCTTGCTATCTAATCTAAAAATTTCATTCAATTGAAATAAAAAATTCATCTTGCGTTTCAAATTGCCTCATGAAATAGGTGTTGCTTATTTCGATGAAATCATGGTGTTTGGGTTGGTTTTGATTGTGTTTAAATTAGAAAAATCTTTTGTAACATTGAGCTTTTTTTACACTCCTGCATTTTAAGGATCATTTGCTGACCTAAAATCAAGATCCCCATTTTTTGGATACTTACAGGGTCTTCACAGAAAAATGTCAATGAGGAACCTTGAAAAAGCAACTGCTATTTCGCGCCAAATACCCCCCCCCCCTTCCCAAACAGGATTGAACCTGTAAAGATAGGCCAGAGAAGAAACAATCAAGCAATAATGCCTACAAACGATTAAAAATAAAAAAGCAAGTTTTGTGTTTTTTCTAGAGTGTTTGGGTTTTATATTTATCTGGAGTTAAGAGAATTAGTTTAATTTTTGATATAAGTTTTTGAAATTTTAAAAACTGCCGGCTATAAGATGAGTCACAAGAAAGTTTACCGTCACCTTTTTAAACCGGTAGAGAAATTGGAAAGGTATTAGATTTTTTATTTAAATTTCAATCATACCTTAAATTTACTTGAGTACGAAAATTAGCATAATCCAAATCGAATGCACTAGTTAATGCACAGTTTATTTATTTTTCTTTGAACGACATCAATTCCGAACGCACGGAGAGACGGGGACGGACTGAACTTGAGGCTTGAGCAGGAGAAGCGATTGGCGAACGAAAAAAAAAGGGAGATGGAGGGAGCAACAGGTGCCTCCGGAAACTCAGGTATGCCAACACTACCCCTAATCTATTTATCGCTCATTTTACTACTTAAATAACTTATTACCAAGTCAAAAATTAGAATATGAATCGAACAAATTAGGCTTGAAAAGTGGCTAAAAAAAACTAAGATTCTTCAGCATGATTGGTAGCACTGATCTTCAAAAAATTGTAAACCCATGAGCGATTACAAATCTTAGGGAAAAAACTTATTGATTTATAGCTTTTAGGTAGTTTTTTTTAATGCAAAATAGAAGCATTGTTAGGTAAGTATTTAGATTTAGGACTTAGGGAGATAATAAACCTTTTTCCAGTCAGATTCAGAACTTTCTATACTTTCAGAATTTTCCATTTCAAATTCGAACTGGGTCAAATAATAGTACAGCAGAAGGGACTTCAATGTCAATGTGATTAACTACCAAACATAAATGGACCGATTTTCCCGTAAGTTTTTTTCTTTTCTTTTTTTCTCTCTTTTTCTTCTTAAGCGTAAAACAAAAGGAAGAATCCGCTATTCCAGGGGTGTCCGAAATATTTTCCTTTTTTTCCGCCCGATTCAAACTCGGAGGTAAAAGGAGACCGAGAACGGTTTACTTGGTCCTTTTTTCTTCTTTTTTCCGCCATTCCAATTTTTATTAAAACGCCCGCGACCGCCCTGGCCGATCTCCGCCGGTGCGGAACCTCACCTTTCACTGTCCACGTCTGGTTTTGCGGGACTACCGGGGTCATGATAAGATCGTAAAAAAAAAATTTATCCGATCGTAGATATTTTAAATTATTCACTAATTTTACACGAATAATAAAAGTTCGTGAATAAAGAAAGCCAGAGTGAGAGAGAAAACCTCCATACACATCCGTGGTCAAAAATGCTCTTACATGCACAAACTACGCTGGATCTATTACTAGCTAGATAATAAATGAAAATCTTTAAATTAATAACTGTGACTTCAACACTAAAATTTATATACCTACATAAAGTCCCGAATAAATAATTTTCCTCACAAGTATCTACCTAAATAATATAATGAATTTTTTTCAACAAGGGACGTGCTTCGGAAAATTTTTTTTCCCCTTTTTGCTTTTTTACGGATTATCGTAATTTTTCACGTGCATACCGACGGGTCGGAACTTGAAGAGAGACAAAAAATGGGGGAAAAATCCAGGACGGAACAAATGGCGATGCCACGCGTTCCTCGAAAATCAAAATGACAATATTATCATTGCGGGAAAAAAGAGTGGGGAAGGGGGGAAAAAGGAGCACAAGGGACGGAACTTCCTAAAAAAATGTATATCTTTTATTTAATTGCGGTATTTTGGTTTTATTTTATTTATAGCTATTCGAAAGGGTATGGTCAAGGCGGGAGGAGGGGGATGGTGACCTAAACACGACCTAGGACCATTGGTCGTCTATGAGGTCGTCTAACCCAAAAACTTCATTCACAATCGTAGTCTCCCAGAGAGAGATGTGAAGAAGCAAAAGTAAATGGTCTTCGTTGTTATGTACTTTGAGCGCTCTCTATGAGAAATCATAAGCACTACTTCCATTGTGAAGGCTATTCCTTTTACAAGTGACTGCTTGACAGCTAGAATGATCGAGATAGAACTAGAAAAGTCATGTTTTATTTTGCCATTGTCAATATTTTATTCACTTCCTGAAGAGGACTTCCATCAATTTGTGATCATTAATCATTGACTACATAATATTTTTTTCAACTTATTAACCAATAATGGAGGCAGAAATGACCATGATAACGGGTAACTCCCAACGCGTTTCGGCTTAAAAAGCCTCGTCAGGTAAGCTATTCCCTCTATCACAATCATTTCTATCTTTTCACTGTGCCTCTATCTCCGAGATTTAGAAGATTCAGCGGGAAGCATGAAACTAACCGTTTCCTAGCTCACCGCCGTCCTCGTTCTCCAAGAGTTGTGATAGAGGGAATAGCTCACCTGACGAGGCTTTTTAAGCCGAAACGCGTCGTGAGATACCCGTTATGTGGTCCTCCTCCATTATGGTTAATAAGTTGAAAAAATATCGCCCCGTTACGGAATATATGGAATAAAAATTGAAAAAAAAGTACATAATATATGTTTATGAATTTGACATGGGAAATTCTGAAATCGGTTTCGTGAACTTTTGAAATTCGATTGAAAAATTTTGTATTTGGTTTGCCCAATTGCGATCGTGACGACATGTTTCCAGAAATGACAATTTTCACCTTGAAGGGGGACTCACCCTTCAGTGTCAGTGAGTTTGGGATGGGATCCCTTGATGATATACTTTGAAAAATGATGCTGATGATCATTATTCCTTATTTGATCAAGATTTTTTATTATTTTAGATTTTTTATAGGTACCTCATGTTTGACTCCAACACTGGGATGCATTTTGATGACTTTGGATTTCTATCACAGCTGAAAAAACAAAAAAGAAACACAAAATTAATAGGAGAAAATAAAAAAGCGCTTTTAACATATCTAATGGGCTTTTCAAAAGAGAAAAATCAATATTTAGTTTTAAAACCGGTTTTCGGTGCTCAAGATCCAATCCAACCATTGAATGAAGGGCAGTGGAGATCAATGTCTAGTTTCCGTGAAAATTCCTGCTAATCTCGGATTATAGGGTTAGGTTATGTAGTTGAGAGACGATCTCGAGTCATGGCAATACTACAAAAGTCTCCACGTAGGCCCCACCCCGTGACAACCTGAGTGATTAACGACAAGAAAAAGAATATTTCGATTTCAATCAAAATCAATTCCACGCCTACAATTCACAAAATTTCATAACTACTGAACAGACTTTGAAGAGGAAATTGTTTAAAACTGAAAGTCAATTTATCGAGATGACGAACCCAGAAAAAAAAGATCTTTTGTTCATTTTGGATAGGTGATATTGGCTAACTTCCTTCAGGGAGGAGTAAATAAATAAAGCATTTCGGAAAAAAAGTGGAAAATGAAGGACAAGGCGCCATAGATTTTGCTGAAGGCGATCATTTTGGATCTAAGACCTGACAGTAACTTCTAAAGAATTTAGAAGACGGAAAAACTTATTTTCGTTCAGTTTGAAGCAAACTTTGTTTTCCACCTCAAGGAAGAATAAAAAATATACAAGAAACCATGTTTAGTGAGAGTTAGATACAGGAAAGCTGCGGTATTCAAGAAGGCCGTCGAGTTTTTTTTAGTTAAGTAATACCCTTTCGGATCTCGACTAGATTATTGCTCAAGAGGCTCAAATTGTAATTATTTCTCAAACCCGGAGGGTGAGGGCGCCTCAAAATAAAAGGAGAGAAAAAAACAAGATCGCGATGGGACAAAAACAAAAGAGGGCACGCTCAATTTGACTTGGTTTCCGGTCTGTTTTCGTCGGACAATTGGAAGATAGTCCGAGAAAGAAAAAAAAGCTAGATATCCGTGAAAATATCCTTCTTTTTTACATGCCGCATAGTCGGATTTTGATAAATTTCTAAGTTCACACTGAGTTGTATTACATTTTAACCTTAGATGAACTCGAGGTTTTTACTTTCTTTTTTGGTCTTCAGTGACAATTAATGTTTCCATATTTTAATCTATTTGAAACCACAGCCCTCTAAATCGAATGTGAAATTTTATACTTTTTCCTGTTCAGTTGTTGTACTGTGTTCATGCACGTAGTTTGCAGTCTAGCCAACATTTGACAA
>JACGAQ010003839.1:0-23427 GCA_014119065.1 Orius insidiosus | reverse complement strand
AAAATTGTAAAAGGGTTTCTAGATCCTAAAACTTAGATATTCTTTTTAAAAAGGGGTTTCATTGACAACTACGAACAATTTTTAAAAATAAGTTTTTCGTCCCAGAAAAACGAGGGAAACGAGAATTTTGTAAATTGAGGTTTCTCTTTCAAAAAACTAAGGAAATTTGCTAGGAGTCTAGGCTGAAAGACCGAGAAAACCCCCAAAAAAACGTTCAAAAACTTCATTTCTGCAAAACCCGAGAAAAACGCCATATTCGTACCATGAGGTTACTTTGTCCAAAAACTGAAGGAAAGCTCTTAAAAAACTGTCGAAAAACAATTTGCCAAATAACTCATTCAAAAGAGCGATTCTTGAAGCTTTACGAGAAGAACGTCAAATTTTCTAAAATAGTCCCAAAAATCCGTGAAAAATGAATTTTTCTATCTAATTTATGAAACTTTGATTGAAAATGTGATAGGTATCAAAACGAAGGTAATAATAATTTTTAATTAAATCAAAAAGTTCAGTGAATCAAAAATAAATTAATTTTAAAGATTATTGTCTTTAAGTTACTTCCTCAAAGTTTCCGAGTTATGTTTATCCCTTCAACTTTTCATTTCATGGAATTGAAATTAATTCCAAAGAATATAAAAGAGAGGGAAAAAACTCGATTTTTTTCAATATTTTTTTTCCTGGTGTAATTTTAATTCTTTTACTTTATAAGTACTCCCTGGGGAGGGAGCCCTTAAATATTTAAAATCTAAAATTGTTTCTGACAGCGATGCTGATTTCTGACTAGTAATCGAATGCTTCCGAAGTTTAGGTCCATAAGTGGCGAAAGGCATTAAATAATTAATGTAATCATCAATTTATCTATTAAAAAAACAAATTAATTTTAACCCGTAGATTCTATTTGAATTTTTTTTCTCGATCTCTAACCGTGCGAAAATTAACTAGCAACGCACAAGCCATTAATTATTCTGAACTCCACCAAGCTGAAAATTGGACGATTTTTTAGGACGAGAACGTTTTTCCCGGGGTAAAAAGCGATAAATAAGAATCCAGTCGGATTTAATTAATTCGTCTAATTAAAAAGCTACAGGGAGCTTAAAATTGTGAAATTTGAACAGAAATATGATAAAAATTTTTTTTAAACATTGGGGGTAGAAAATGTGAAGTATCGAACGGATTTGGAAGGATTGTCACGGGCATAGAGTATTTAATGTTTCAACGTCGAGCCTTAAGGGTCCCTTATTAAGTTTTCCGTTCCCCTTTAATTCGGAGCATGCGGTTAAACTAATGAAGTGCCCTCCCTTGAAATACAAGCGTTCCGGAATGGGATTCTCAGATGAAATTCGCCAAGGAAATGTTTAAGGGACGGTAATAATGTAATTTTCAAAACGACCTTCCTACGGGATCGTTAGTAATTCTATAAAAATTCTAAGGTTAGGGGGGAAAAGACTTTTTTACTCCCTTATCTATTTTTTTAAATATCGGCCCCTTAATGAACACCGTGCCTCAAAGACAAAATTTTGCCCTGAATTCGTAGGTCAATTGTCAAAGCCTAAGAGGGCCAAAATAATTATCCAAAGTTCTTCTTTCTTCATAAATAATAAATAATTACTTAAAATATCAGCCCGTAAAAAAAGTCATATTTAGAAGTAACTTTTCATTTAATGTCCTTAGAGGAACAATAACAAAGTTTATGAAGTTTCCCGACGTTCGGAAACCCGTAAACGTGAAGTCTCGCAATAATACAATAGCCTTCCATGATTTATCAAGGTTTAAGTTAAATACTTTTACTTCAAGAAATCGCAAAACAAAAAGTTATTCGGTTATTTTTTCCGAATTCCCTTCGTCGCCTTTTCTCAATAGTCCATAATTTTCATTAAAAGAGTGGGGGTCTTTTGTTCCCGGATCCAAGCCAAGTAATTGGGAGGACTTTGTGGGGGTAAAAGGGGAGAAAGGGATGCTCGACCACACACGGTGATCCGAGCCAAAAACCCCTAATTCTCCTCTTTTCCATTCGACTAATACTCGTCAAATTTCCCAGATTATTCTTATCTTATCTACTTCTATTCTGTAAAACACTCCGGAAAAAGGGCGATTTTTCTGCATTGAAACCAATAAAATCATTAATGAGACCGAAAATCCATTAAAATGGACTTAGTTTTGATTAAAAAAGCTAAAAACTTGTCATTAAGGGTCCTTTTATCGCTTTATACGGTTTTAACTTCAAGAAGTTATGCGATACCCTCGACGTCGGGTTTTTGGGGAAGGGTCTTCCGACCCCGGAGGGTAAAATCGAATATTGATCTTTACCGATCTCAACTTTGTCTGTGGTGCCGGCCGTCCGTAGCATTTTTTTTTCCGGAACACTTTACGGCCCAGTTTTCAACTGATTTTCACCAAATTTTCACCAAAATTTCTTTAGCCGGTGAAGAGAATGTAACGAGGGCGATTTTTGAATTTCGAAAAATGGCGGAGATATGTCTGTTTGAAATTTTAAAAAATTTGCTGCGGCCGAACCGTTTAATCCGATTTTCACCAAATTTTCACCAATTACTCCCTATATTTCTTAAGAATTTTTGGCGTAAAAAAATTGCGACTTTTTATTAATTTTTTTTTGCAGGGAGAAATTTCGTACTTCTACCCTTTACGAGAGGCACCCCTAGGCCAAAGAGCCCATTATTTCTACCTTGACACTTCGAAAAAAACTTAGAAAATTTTTCAAAAAAAAAAACTTGGAAAATTCTCCTTTATACTTTCCCTCCCTACTACATCCCCTTCCTTTATACTTTCGTTCCCTTATACTTCCCTCCATTATAATTCCCCCTCTGTTATACTTCCCCGTATACTTCCCCCTCCGTTATACTTCCCCTCCCATATACTTCCTACTCCGTTATACTTCCCCTCCCACATACTTCCCACTCCGTTATACTTCCCCTCCATATACTTCCCCACCTATATAGATACTTCTCTTTAAGGAAGTTTTCGTTGGAAGCTCTTCAAACCGTACTTTTTAAGTTTTGCTCCAATTTTGCGCGACAACTATTGAGTGTTGATGTTTTAAATTTTGCTGCAGTCTAGGAGACACAATCGGAATTAAACAAAGCTAAAAACCGTTATTTTATCAAATTTTGAATTGCTCCCAATTTACAAAAAATTACGGTGGTTAGGGACAAACTTTCTTAGCTTTTAGCTTTATTAAACCCTCATAAATTTAAATACAAACTCGTTTTATCGATTTTTTTGTTTTAACTAGAAAAATCGATTTTTTTTTCTGATCCGGAAAAAGGCCTACAGATATGCCAGTTTTGATAAAGAGGCTATTTTTAAAGCTAAAACCTCGAAAAACGCAGTAAAAGTTGAAAAAATTAAAGTAACACCGTTTTTCAAAACTAAGTTCCGTGAAAAACGACTAGGATGTTCCTGGGCACGGGTTTCTGCTAAATGATCGGGAAAATGAAAAAATATTTTCTTACTTTTCTAAGAGTTGGGGCCCAGAAATGTAGGATATTAATTTTAAATTGAGGAAAAACTGTTTTAAAGGCTCAAAATCGAGATAAAAAATGTACAATTTCATATAAAAAAGTGACCACCGCAAGAAAGTTTGGAATAGCAGGGCATTGTGACATGTGACAAAACTTCCTGATCCCTTCCCAGAAAAACGTTTTACCGGTGTGGAAAAATACTCCATTTTATGATCCTCCCGTAAAATCACATGATGATGAAAAAGGGAGGGTCGGCCACCACGGGAGAACCGTAATAAATAGTATTAAGGTGTAAACGGCCCAAGTAATTAAAGGAGGAGAGTACATTCGAGTTAACAACGCTCATTTCGGGTAATACTCGCCACCCCTAATAGTACCTTAGTTCCAATTTTGGTTTTGCACCCACCAAACCTCTCATCCTCTTCACATACTAAGGATCCCCCCAAGCCTAAAGGATGTTTTTATAGATTCAGAACACGTCGTCCCCACCATTCCAAATGATTTCCTCACTACAGGCCGCAACCCTAAAACCCAACGACGCTTGAAACATGACTATTATGTACGAAATGTTTACTTCAACAAAAAAAAAAAATCTATAAATATGGGGGGGGGGGGGGGGGGGATGAAGTATGGACCCACGCTAGTACCCGGTTTTTTTGGGAGGGTACATAATATAAAAATTTCTCTTCATTGACAAACCCTGATATCAAAAATCAGGTTCTATTCCTAGGGAACAAAGTTAATATCCCTTTGTCGGCACTTTTTTTTTATCTCCTTGACGTTTTTCACGGTATTTTTCCAAATAAAATCTCTTTTTTCTGGCTTTTTCGACATTTTTCAAAGGTACGGCCAAAAACACCTTCTTTAAGGGATTTTTTTTCGGTATTTGACACTTTAAAAAAAAAGTGGTTTTCTTAGTGTTTTTTTTATCTGGGCGATTTTTTTTTTTTTTTTTTTTTTTTTCGGGAAAGAAACACTTTTTTTTTTTCGGTATTTGACACTTCAAAAAAAAAGTGGTTTTCTTAGTTTTTTCGGCGCCTTTTATCTCTTGGGCGATTTTCACGGGATTTTCCCAAAAAACTCTCTTTTTTCATGCTTTTTCGACATTTTCAAAATTTACAACAAAGAACACTTTTTTAAGGGGTTTTGTGTTTTTTTTTTTTTTTCTGTATTTGACACTTAAATCCGATGATACCGCGATTTCCTCAGATTACAGTTCCAGAAACTACCCTTTACGTCTTGTTTTAGGTAGTTTTTTTTTTTTTTTTTTTTTTTTTTTTTTTTTTTTTTTTTTTTTTTTTTTTTTTTTTTTTTTTTTTTTTTTTGACAGATTATCTCAAAATTAATCAGATTGTTGAACTTTTCGGTTTTTCGGCCGAAGAACCCCCTTTTAAGGGCATTTTTGGGCATTTTTTTCTTCGGCATTTTTCCTGCAAGTCCATCTTCTTAGTACGCTTCTTTTTATCCCAAAAATACCTTAATTAAGACATTTTTATGCGGTTTCTTTGTATTTGTACCAGAAAAACTCAAAATTTTTCAGATTTCTGAAAGTTTTTTGACCGAAAAACTTAAAAGTTCATTTCTGAACTTTTCAGCCAAAAAAAAGTTTCTACTCTTACCTCTAGCAGGCTTCTGAGAAATCTATTTTTTGAACGATTTTGCCAATTTTTGACAGAGAATACACCATTTTCAGGATAATAAACGTTTCCCAAGGTTTTGCTTAACAAGAAACCAAATTTTGGAGTTTAATTGGAGTGAGTTGATTAAATAATGTTCGATAGATTTTCGATTGTCTCATAATTTTTCAACAGAAAAACTCGTTAATTTAAGAAAAGCAACTAAAATGGATTTTTCTTCCCCCTTAGTGACTAATTGAACGTAATGAATAATAGAAAAACCCTTTGGTGTTTCCCTATAAATAAATAAAAATGGCTTTCTTTTGTACCCTGCCATCATTTTTCGATTCAAAAGTATCGCGCATTTTGAATAGTTTATAATTTACAACGGTTATAAGTTGAATGGGTCTGAATAAGGGCATGGGAATCATAACAGGTGGACGCACATGCACGAATAACTAATGGTTCTTTGAATCTCCTTGCACCTAGAGCGTTGAAAATATTCACCCTAGGCAATTTTTAAGGTAAAATATAGCTTGAAAAAGTTATTTATATTCCCTCAATACATAAATTAAAAAAATATATATAAAATTTTTAATATTTTAAAATTTTCTTTTTTACCAGCGGAAAAAAAAGGTCGTGTATAATTTTTAAATGGAACCTCAAAGATTAATTACTTGCTTCAAGAGACTGCGGGGTCGGGAACAAAAGCGTCCCCTCGTGGCGGGAACGGTGACAAAAACAAGGTTGGGAGTCCATTAAAAAATACCCTATCTCACATAATCCTTGGAAAGCCTGATAAGAGTTTTCCTTTTCACTTTTTTTTCCTTTTTAATATTTTGACTTAAAAAGAAATGGGGAAATATCATCCCGTGTGTATAATGTCGAAACGAAAGGTTATTAACTAATGAGCTCCGTAGGTCAGTGGTCGATGTTTTAGTACTCACAGAATCAAGGATGGAAATTATGAATTTATAGTCCAGCTGTGAAAGTGATTAAAAAAATAGAAATATTTTACGACCGGTTTCGACCATATGTAGGTCTCTTCAGTTAAACCATTTTCCGCTTATTGTACACTTAAGTTTATCTCTGAACAAAGTACTGGTTTGAAGAGCTTCCTACGAAACTTCCTTAAAGAGAAGTAACATATAGGAGGAGGAAATATAACGGAGGGGACGTACAACGTAGGTGGAAGTATATGAGAGGGGAAGTACAACGGAAAGGGAAGTATAAGGGAACGAAAGTATAACGGAGGGAATGGAGGGAAAATATAAAGGAGGGGGAAGTATAACGGAGGGGGAAGTTTTTTTGAAAAATTTCCAAGTTTTCTTCGTTTTCTGAAAATTTTGTAAGTTCTTTTTTTCGAAAATTTTTCTAAGTGTCAAGGTTGAATAATCTGTGGCCTAGGGATGTGCCTCTCATAATGGTAGAAGTATGAAATTTCTCCCTACTGTAAAAAATAATAATTAAAAAGTGGCAATTTTTTACACCAAAAATTCGTAAAAATATATGGAGTTTGGTGAAAATTTGGTGAAAATTGGACCAACGGTTCGGCCGCAGCGAATTTTTTAAAATTTCAAACCGCTATATCTCCGCCATTTCTTCGAAATTCAAAAATCGCCCTAATTACATTCTTGTTCACAGGCTAAAGAAATTGTGTGAAAATTTGGTGAAAATCGGTTGAAAACTGTGGCAGTAAAGTGTTCCGGAAAATATGCTACGGACGGCGTAACGGCCGGCCGGCCGGAACACAAAGTTGAGATAGGTAAAGATCAATATTCGATTTGACCCTCCGGGGTCTGGAAGACCCTTTCCCAAAAACCCAACGTGGAGGGTATCACAATAACTTCTTTAAGGAAGTTAAAAGGCAAGTTGACGTGATCGAGTGAGCGGGAAGGTAGCGTGGAACTACTGGAGTCCCCTTTGGATAAAGGGCGTAGGTCAGTGGTCTAGGCTTTTGACTCGCGCATCAGTGGAACTGAATATAAATTCTGGATTTCATCTTCGAAGACACCTAACTCCCGGATAACCAATTATTTTGCCTTCAATAGAAAGATATCAATCTTTTTTTCAATTTATTAATTGAAAATTCAGCATTTTGTTTTTTAAAATGTTTCAAAGAAATCAATTTAATGGATGAGTGGCCCGGGGAAAGTTTGTACGAAGGAGGAAAGGGGGGGTATTTGCTAATTATCTATAGGGAGTTGTGGTCTTAGCTGACATGGTGCCCCAGAGCACGGTCAGCATAATCTAATAATTTAGTACTGGATAGAGCCCTCTCTATATTCGGAAACTAGGTCAGTTTCGTCGGGAATCAAGAGAGCTCGTTGAACGTCTAAATTAGTAGAATACGACGAAAGCCTCTAGGCGGTCCTTTTAGGTTGTCCTTACGTTGTCCTTACGGTTATTATTCTATCCTTCGCATAAGGATGAATATTACAAAGGGTAGTTTATTGATTTTGAAAGCCTTTGGTAGTCGCTAGAAACTAAATAGGTGAACTTCAATGTCTCCCTCGAAAATTTCCTGATAAAAAAAATCATTTATAGCAAACTTTTATGGACTTCACCTAAAATTGACAGTAAGCTCAATTTGGGCGCAGCGATAAAAATAAAAGATTTTTCTTTTAATCAACACAAAAAGTAGGGCGGCCAATTTGCTCCGAAAAACAGTTTTACCTATTTTATGTTTAAAAATCCCGTAGAAACATTAAACGGACGGCTGGGAGGTAAAAGAGGCTCCATTTGGGAATGATTGGCGTTATATCAGCTTTATAAGTGGATTAGAGACTCATCCAACGACGCCTCCTCAAAACCAATTTTTTTTTTCTCTCTCTGCGGATAAAGTCGAGGCAGGTACTAAACCAATTAGGTAACCTTTAAAACCCCCTCCTCTCCCGCCCTACTTCCCTATAATCTCGTTCCGGAACACTATAAAAATGGATGAAAAATACCCTCCTCTCGAGATTATTAATTAAAACTTGAACGTCATCCACTTTTACCTACCGGATTAGTTAAAGAATTATTAAAATAAAAAAATAATGAAAAAGAAAAAAACTTTTCTTAAAATTTCAGATCGAATTTTCTTCTTTTGTAATCTTCTTTCACCTTATTCCATTACCTAAAAATAAAAAAAAAATAAATTTTAATACCATATTTTTATAATCCAGATTTCTCTTTCTTAGCCATCTTAAATTTAAATAATTCCAAGATTTCGGCATAAAAGAGAAAGATTTTAAAAAAAGAAAAATTTAAGTGAAATCAGTAAGAACTGCGTGGAAAAAAAGTACTGGTTTGAAGAGCTTCCAACGAAAACTTCCTTAAAGAGAAGAAACAATTTAGGAGGGGGAAGAATATAGGAAAGGAAGTAAAAGTCAGGGGAAGTATAACGGAGAGGGAAGTAAGGGAACGAAATTATAACGAAGGAATGTATAAGGGGAAGATAAGGGTATAAGGGAGGGGAAGAAGGGAAGTATAAGGAAGGGAAAGTATAAGGGAAAGTATAAGGAGGGGAAGTAAGGGTTTTTTTTTCCAAAAATTTTCCAGGTTTTTTTTTTTTTTTTGAAAAATTTTCCGAGTTTTTTTTTTCCGAAAAATTTTTCATATTTCTTTGTCAAAAATTTTATAAGTTTTTTTTTCCAAATTTTCCGGGTTTTCTTTTTTAAATTTGCGTTTTTTTTTTTGAAAAATTTTTTAAGTTCTTTTTTTCGAAAATATTTTAAGTGTCAAGGTAGAAATAATGGCCTCTTTGTCCTAGGTATGTGCCTCTCGTAATGGGTAGAAGTATGAATTTCTCCCTACTAAAAAAAAAATAATAATTAAAAGTGGCAATTTTTTACACCAAAAATTCCTAAAAATATAAGGAGTATTTGGTGAAAATCGGACCAATTTCTTCCGGTACCCAAAGAGCTCTCAAACCCCATATTTCCGAAAATCGGACCAAATCGGCCGCAGCGAATTTCTTAAAATTTCAAACAGACATTTACATTCTTCTTCACAGGCTAAAGAAATTTGTGTAAAATATGGTGAAAATCGGTTAAAAAACTGTGGCCGTAATGTTCCGGAAAAAAATGCTACGGACGGCCGGCACCACAGACAAAGTTGAGATCGGTAAAGATCAATATTCGATTTGACCCTTCTTTAAGGAAGTTGTCTATTAGGAAAGGCGATAACTCTCCGCCCCAAAAGTTAAAAAAATTTTTTGAGCTCTCAAACCCCATATTTAAGGTGGTTTTCTTGGAAATTGTCCATTTTTACAGGATTTTTAGCATCCCAATTTTTCGAAACCCACAGGCTACAAAAAAAGTTTTTGAGCTCTCAAACCTGTGGGAAGGGGGATGAACCGGGGCCTGCCTTTGCTGCTAATCCTCCCAGAAAAATGTAATTACCCCATTTGGATGTCATGATTATGATCGATGACCTTGGTAAATGCTAAACAAAAAATTCATAGTTTTCAATATATTGACTTCAAGGATATTTTAATATAAGGTAATAAAACGCTGCAATATGTTATGCAAATTCGACATAAGGGTTTGTTCGAAGGTTGAGTGGGGGGAGGATTGGCCCCCTGTTGAATAGAAAGGGAACTTAAAGAGAAGGGAGGCCTTGAGGCGAACGAGAGAGAGGGACGAAATCTTGGAGAGGGAAACTCCTCGCTACTTCTCGACATTTCACAATGACTTGTGTCAGGGTCCTTTTATGCGATGTGACGTCGAGATAATGGCGATGGTGGCGGGGGGGATTTCCCACTCGGAGAATCCTCCCCTGAGAAACGAACGTTTCGGGTCCCTACGAATGGAAAGGGACTACGGAGGCGACAAAGTCTTGGGAACATCAACGGTGAATTAATTAGGGCTTCCCTCGGGCTAATCCGTCTGAATTACTGCAACCTTTCCCTCCTCCCCCTCGCCATTCAAGTTTCTCCTCTGCTAAGTAACTAGTTTGGATATTTCGAAAAGGCAAATGAAACAAATAACTAATTAATACTAATTGGCAATCACCCTAATAAATTAATTTTATAAACAAAGTTTATCTAGTTTTCCTCTAGAATCGACAAGCGCACAAAGGAGGCGACGACCTTGAGAATGAATCAGAACCGAATGTGCTGCGATCTATCAAGTAATTATGAAAACACGTTCCGTTGTTTGTTGTCTAATCCCCCTTAAGGAGTTCTGACGATTTTCCGATCAGCTTTATGTAATGGATTTTACAGGAATTAATAGGGTGAAGGATGATCAATCTTAGTTGTTTTTAATGAGTCATGCGTTTAATTAGACAAAACCTTCTATTATTATACAAAGAGGTTATAGGTAGAACTTGTGGAAAAGGAGGTGTTCAGAAGAGTTAGAAAGGGGGTGTTTGATTAATGATTCGCGCCAGTTTGTATAATAGGGTTAGGTGGGACGCTTCCAGACCCGCCGCCTCCCCGACCCCCATTGACAACTTACAAATGGTCAGGGCCCGGGCAAATTGTTGACAGTCCCTGTATAAATCAGGTTTCCGGTCCTTCTAACCCTTTTAAATTCTGTGTGTAAAACCTTGGGAGGATTTCACTCGGGTTCATTTGCTTTATGTTGGGGATTTTGAGTAGCGGGAGTCGTTGAGTTTTGCGGTCGTTTTAGTTTTTGCTCCCACCTTCCCAAAATAGATGAGCTAAACATCAAAAGGGTTTCGGCGTAATAAAACCGACTGAATTAGCTTTCTTTTATTCTCAAGAGTGTAAAATTTAACAACTCCTCCACCTATGAATTACTTACTCATCATTTCTGACAAAGAGGGGTAGATTTCGCTGAGTTGGACAAACGGGTTTTTTCGAGTTGAAATTTTTCATAACAAAAATATTTATTGATCCTCAGGGAGAAGGAGTTTCCGTCACTTTTATGATCTTCGTGAAGTCGAATGGCCAGGTAAGGTATATCGTACCTCCGCTCTACGAGATTTCCCGGGTAGGGGGTAGCGCATTTCAATCTTTAGTGTCGTCTCCAGCAAAAGGGTCAGATTTTGAGGAGAAGACGCGGAAATTGCCTATTAGAAATAGCACCGAGAAAAGAAGCCCACTGAGAAATACTCGTGAGAATCCTGCAAAAAGGATGTTTGATCTGTCTGAAGAGGTAGGTGATGCACAACAATCTGGTATAAAGGGAGTTTTTTTCGGCCGAAAGAGCTAGAAAATCAGTTTAACGGAGAAAATACAAGTTTTGACGCTTAAAGAACGAGGAGAACCACAGAAAAGTACTGGTTTGAAGAGCTTCCAACGAAAACTTCCTTAAAGAGAAGTAACAATATAGGAGGGAAAGTATAGGGAAGAGGAAGTATACAGGAGTATAAGAGGGGAAGTATAACAGAGGGGGAAGTATAACGGAGGGGAAGTATAAGGGAACGAAGTATAACGAAGGGGGGAAAGTATAAAGGAGGGGGAAGTATAAGGAGAGGAAGAATAAAAAGGGGGAATTTTTTTTTTTTTTCGAAAAATTTCCGGGTTTTCCTTTTTTTTGCGCTTTTTTTTTGAAAATTTTTTAAGTTCTTTTTTTTTTTTAAGTGTCAAGCTAGAATAATGGGCTCTTTCGCCAGGGATGTGCCTCTCGTAATGGGTAGAAGTACGAAATTTCTCCCTACTAAAAAAAAAATAATTAAAAAGTGGCAATTTTTTTACAAAAATTCTTAAAAATATAAGGAGTAATTGGTGAAAATTGGTGAAAATCGGATTAACGGTTCGGCCGCAGCGAATTTTTAAAATTTCAAACAGCATAATATCTCCGCCATTTTCAAATTCAAAAATCGCCCTCGTTACATTCTTCTTCACCGGCTAAAGAAATTTGTGTGAAAATCGGAAAAACTGTAGCCGTAAAGTGTTCCGGAAAAATGCTACGGCCGGCCGGACCCCGACAAAGTTGAGATCGGTGTAGATCCATATTCGAATTTTCCTCCGGGGTCTGGAAGACCCTTCCCCAAAAACCCGACGTGGAGGGTATCACAATACCTTTTTAAGGAAGTTAAAAACATGATGTATGAAAAGGGGTTTTGAAGGTCGAATTTTTTTCCTTAATTTCTAGAGAAATTTCCTTTCCCACTGTAATTTTTATTTTTAAACTAAAGTACCCTTTATTTATAAAAAGTAATTTAATAAAAGCGCTTGGTCGATTTTTTATGAAAAAAGTGACTTTATTAGCTGTAATAACAGTTTCGTCTGGTGGAGAAGTCGGAGAACGATTTTAAAAGGAAGAAGGGGAGGTATTTTATTTTCACTCTTGGCTCTTAGAAGCTATGTAGGTGACAAGTACATACGAGCGGGATTTAAAACGTCGCCGGAAATAACAGGTGTCTGAGAGCTCTTTAACCTATCGCGACAAAAATACGTACGAAATATTAAAATATTTTGACGTTTTTATATGGAGAAAGCCCTGAGGGGCAATAAATGGAAGGATTCTGTCTGGTTGAAAATGCATTATCGGCGTTCATAATTAAATAAGACGTGTCGGGAGAGTTGGAGAAAACAAAAGTGGATGGTGGTGAAGTTGGGAGTTGGAAACAAAGCCTCTCGACGACTCTCCTCGTCCATCCACTCAATTCGAAACCAAACCACTTTTAAGCAATCGCTAGGGTTCGAGTGGTCGTCCCTTTTCCCTCCTCGCGCTTAATCTAATAAATAATCAGATGTTGTAATAGGATTATGAGGTGTGGGGGCGTGTTATCCGCTTAAAAGGAACAACTTGGGAGTGCGGTGGCTTCTTTGGATTAAACTCCCTATCTTCCTTCCCTTCCAGACATAATCCCCACCTCGACACACTTAAATTTTCAAAACGCTTTCACTCTAAATTCCATAAATTAATCCTTCAGAGAATACCAAACAGAGCGTGAATCGTTGAAATTTCAAAGGAGCTCTCGGACGGACCCCTGTGATCTTGTCGATCTCAATTGTTTTCCACCGATGGGATTAAGGGGAAGTGCCGCCGTTATACGCTCGAGTGCAACTGGATATATTTAGGACCCCGTACTCCCGGATTATCCTATATCCTGCGACTGATCGGTTTAGCCCTTGGGATAGTGAATCTCCCAGGCACTATTCATTACTGACACTCTCACCATGTGTTATCCATCAACTCTCCCTATCGCCAAATATCCATCGCATACACCCATTTTCCACCTGGAAAACATAAACCAAAGCTCCAAAATACCCAAAATTTTAAATATTGTCTTCAAAAACCCATCAGCTTTAGTGCTTCAGTTTCTATCAAAAGCAAGAGCAGCGAGGGGGAAAAAAGAAGTAGTGAGCAAAAAGAAAAGAAGTAGTAAAAGACGAATTGAAAGTCCAAGCAATCAAAGATTCTTGAGGCATTATTCAAAATACCGTTTACTTTGCTAATTCCTAGTCAGAATACCCTTTTAGAGTAATTTGGAATTAAATGATGGTTGTGGCTCAAACGTTTACTTAAGCGGTCTGAGTTTTTAGTAATTTTGTTTTATGTTTTGCCCATTAAAAAAACAAAAGAAACAAAAAACATCTGCGGGTTTTCTTAGAAGTTTCTTGCTTTTTAACTCTTTTAATACCAAAAGACATTACACAATAGGGCGTAGCCATTTGCGAATGCAAATTTAAGAAATAAAAGCCTTTTTTTTCCCTTCCCTTTTTTTTTATTTCTTATGAACGTGTACGGAACAGGCTTTCGAGCGGGCAAATTATTAAACATTATTTTTGCAGAGGGAGAAAGTATTCCCGACGGAGTGGCAATGGTGTGACTTATAAGCCCTTTGGGCTCCCCTCACGTACACCGCCAAGTCTATAAATTTGACAAAATGGCCTTTAATACGAGCACTAAAAAGTAGCTGGCTCTCTCTCGTCGAGGACCACGTGAAATCGTTAGTGAAATGGGCCTCGTGTGGAAGGGAATGCTGAGCCAAATCCTCTCCTATTAGCCCACCTCTCAATATGTTTAGTTTAATCCAGGGAGAGAGAAAAAAACAAAATCTACATCAGGTGATTATAAATTGTAGTTTATAAAAATGGAGCTTGATTTTGAGCTTCGACATCAAGGGATTTTTAGGTTTCTTTCAACATTTATTCACGTTTTAGCGGAAGCGCATTTTCTCTACGCGAACATCAAGCATTACGAGTTCAACATGCAATTCGCCGATACGCCTTTTGAACGGTTTGGATATCATTACAAATTTATGACGGCCTGGGGGAGTGTAATACAGTCATTACATTATACGTATTCCCTCATATACGATATCGCGAAATATCTTTCACATTTAAACGAGCCGCCTGATTTGATGGTTCAAATCCACGCTTATTTGAGATCAAGTTTCGCTTTCCGATCGCCCTCATAACCAGTGTGACATTTTGGACTTTCTTCATATTAGACCCGGACACACTTTACAGTAAAATCGATGAAGCACCTCCAGTTTATCTTCGTCACATGCTCACACGAACGCAATCCTTTTTCAAATCGTCGATTTTATTTTTTGTAAATGCAGCTATCCGAAAGATATCGTCTGCGTTTTGATCGTCCTTTTCTTCTACGGTTCGTACGTCGGTTGGATGTGCATTGTCAAATTGGTGACGAATCAATGGATGTATCCTTTCTTCGGAAGAGTCTCTTTCATCAAAAAAATAATCATTTGTGCGTCTTTTTCATCTGCTTCTACCTCTGTTACAAAGTAGGACGTGCTTTCAATCAGTTCTTGTGGGACGATGGGCCATACGAGGTTCCAAACCCGGTGGAAGAAATCATCGCTGAATCTTCGCAGATTTTCCTCAGCCCTCCAAGGACGACCGTTGAAGGCTACGGTCTAAAATTCACGCATATTTTCTGGCAAAAATATTAACGAACGGAAATAAATCATATGTTTATTAAACCTTGTGAAATTCATACATTTAGAAAAATATACCAGGATTTTGACTTTTTTGGGTGGTGCTTGGCATTCTCCCCCTTTACGAGCTGTTTGCAACGGCATGATAAAAGGAAAAACCCTTTCGAGACGCGTCTTACGCCGGATTCTTGCGCTACTGGCGCAGCACTTTTCCCTCTCTTTGCCCTCACTTCTCCCCCGCTCGCAGCAAAGCACAGAAAGCGACGAGTGATGCGATCATCACGTAGTTCATTTCTTCCCCAACAGATTGCCAGTTTTTGCATGTCGCTAGCGCCACGGGAAGCGAAGGTATTAATTTTTTAGAGAGGCTTCCCACCGGCGCGGGCGCCGCTGGGCAACTAGTGGCCTGCGGTCTCGAAAGGGTTAAGTTGCTCTATTTAGACCCTGAAGGGATAATTTTTTCCTCTCAATACTAAATCTTTATGTAGCTCACTTTGCTTAAACTAAAATACACATTTTTCTATGTGAAAATTACATTTCGAGGTAAAAGGGACATTTATCATTCGAAATTTTTCTTATTTTGGAATGACTCATCTCAAAAATACCAAGGAGAGCTTAAAAATTTAAATGCAAATATCTGACACGAAGTTCTTGTAATAGGATTCGATCCTTCATCCGTGGGAGCACTTTTGAATTTTTCATGAAGCAAAGTCTGGTTAGCGGGTGTATTGTCTCCGTCCCTTGATGAACCACTTCAATCCACGTTGATGCGTTTTCACCCTCGTATGGGGAAGGAAACTCATATCTTCCGATACCCAAAAGGAGCTCCCAAAAAAAGGAAGCATTCTTCCACTTCATTCGGTTAAATCCGAAAACCCTTTTCGCCCCTTTAACACCCCCCGACCGACGGCTTCTAATGGGATTTCGCGTCGGATGCACTTAAACGAATCGCTCGACATAGTTTAGTGTCTCCGACCTAGAGAGGAATCCCGTTCTATTCCAAAGGCACTTGAATAAATTAAACATAACCCTTCATTACTATTCGAAATTGGCTTAAAAGGAACTATTTTTAAATTAAAATTGCCCCACAAAAAAAAGAGCTTTTCTTGCGAGAGGAAAAAAATGATACATCGTTATCTCTAATATGAGCGTTCCCGCGTTTTTCCACAACAAGCTTTGCCCTTCATCAAATCTCAATTACGGATGAGGCGAAATTTATAAATCAGGGAAAACGGCGTTATCTTTTGTAAATAATCTCGAAAATAGACGGCGAATGAACGAGATTTACATGTGTGTGTTTCCGCAAAGATTGATGCCCTATAAATCCAAGTTTTGTTTTGTTTCCTGCTGGGAGGATTTTCCACCCCCATCCAAAACGCACGGGGTTCAGGAAACGTTTCTGATTCACGACCTCCGACATCCCAGCGTTTCAAAACGCGTGAAAGAGAGGGGGGGGGGGCTCTGACGTAGTCTTGTCACCTAATTTATTCAGATTTATTCACAGTCTCTCGTTTACAATGAAATTAAAATCCTGTTTGGATCAGAAACGAGGGAAACGTTCGCCCGTTCTAAAATTACGCGGTCCCAGAAATGGCTCGGGTTCATGAATCCCTGATACACATTAATGGCATAAACAATAGAATTTCATGAAAATCACATATTGCAAACACGAAATTCATGTTACCTCATCTATTTATAATAAGTTCATAATTGATATTAATTCTGCAGTGCCCTTTGTTTTAATCAAGTTATATTGTCTTTCTTTTTGGACTTCAGGGTGTTACCTAATGCTCAACTGGGCAAGATCATTCAAATTGAGGCGCTCCGGGTACGAAGGGCGAACTCGACATCGGACAAAATTTTTTTTTCATTTTCAGATTCTAGACCTTTTGAAGAATACACCCATGTAATTTTTATATTGAGTTTGCCCTTTTTCCCCTTTAAAATACGTAAAAACCGATATGCGGCAAAGCTCTAACTGCGATATCCGAGCGGGTACGAAGGGCGAACTCGTATCCTAGTCCACTACCCCCACTCCTTTTCCGGGAGCCCCACTCCTCTTGGAACAGCTCACCGCCACGAAATAAAAATATATTATGCATTTTGTGAATTAATAATCGTAAAAAATAATCGAAAATTTTTAAAAAAACCCTTTCCTCTATGACTCTATAAAATCTAAAATCTCGCCACGAAAATTCCAGAGAGTGACTTTTCTGTCGAGTTCGCCCTTAACAGAAAACTTTAAAATGCGAATATCTCGAAACTACGTTTTGTCGAGTTCGCCCTTCGTACCCGGAGCGCCTCTATTATAAAATGGTCATTTCAGAAGGTATTCAATCGCTCAGAATGAAAAAGGCTTCGCCTTTTACTTTGGGGAAGGCAGCAGAAATTGTAAAAATCGTTAATTTACTATCTAGAAACAACAACAAAAAAAGTTGTGGTTGAGCCGAAGTCGTCAACGAGCTCATCACGAGTAACCGCTTGGGTCGAAACCTCTACCGTTCTAACTAAACCCCTAGGAACGAGAGAGGTCAAAAACTTTTTCTCACCAAGAAACTTTAACCGAGTGCTACAACTTCCACCTGAAGTGTTTTTATTCTACCCCTCTCCCGCCACTCTTTTCTCAGAAATACCATTGTATTGTTCAACTCTCGAAGGACTTTTGGTGTAGGATTTTTTTTAAAATTCCAACTTCGAGATCGACTGTTCACAATGGGCGCGCAATTTGCGAAATTGTTGAAAACCCCTCGAGAGAAGTGGCCATTGTGGTTTCTAATAGGCTACAATAATTACTGTTGATGGGAGAAAAGCGCCATTACCTAAGAGGAGCTGGCGATCCGACCATTTTCTGCGGAGGGGACAAAGCGCTTCTGCCCGGTGTCATTAGTCTTCTCTAATGGGTACCTATCAACCCATTTTTCCCACCGACCCAACCGCGATAACGCATAATTGAGATAAATGTATTCATACTCGCATTTTTTTTAATTGCGCGAGGAAAAAAGTCCACTACAAAGGGCGTGGTTTTTAAGTTTTTAGGCTTGTTTCTCAGGATTAGTGTTCGGCTTTAGCGAAAAGGGCCGGCTTCCCCGCCTTCCTTTTAGAGAAAGACCTACCTTTCCTCGCTCAATAATTCAGCCTGTCCGAGAGAACGGAGTGGATGTTGCAGATAGAATCTGCAAACATAATTCCCATGACGTCACACCCTTGTTTGTTTATAATTAGAGCATATCAAACAATGGTCACCTTCTCTTGTTTAAATTCTATTTATTTTATAAAGCACATAACAAAAACAGTCCAGATATGTTTTATTAATAAAAAAATGTTAAGAATTTTCTTATTCTCAAGAATGTTCTTTTATGACATGGTAGAGTAAAAAAGAAAATATTTTCTTGGGTTCGGGAAAGGTGTTTTAGAGGAAGCCACCTTCCCTAAGATTTATTTCAACATCCACTACAATAAAGAAATATTACCACGAAACTTAAATTCACTATATGGAAACACTGGCGTTGAAGATAAGGAGGACATTGATGATAAGAACGGAAAAAGTGGCGACCTCATAAGCGCATAAGTCAGATGGACGTGAGTTTCGCCATTTAATTGAGAAAAGTGAGTCGAAGAAGCAGTGGGCGAAGGCTGGAGAGAGAAGAAAGTTCAGGTGTCCTTGAACTTCCTTCGACTCACCCTTTTCAATTGAGGCGCTCCGGGTACAAAGGGCGAACTCGACATCGGAAAATTTTTTTTAACTTCCTTTGTGTACGATTCAGGAAGGGTTGGTAACTACATAATCAACTCCGGTTCACTAAATCGTTTATTGTCTTTTTAAATTCGATAGGATTCGAAACGATAAATAAATTAGATACCTACAGTAAAGTATGAGAACTCGTAAAACAACAAGGATTCGAAACGATATAAAAAATGATACTTTAAATTGTGAGAACTCGTAAGACGCCGTTTCGATTATACCAGAATAGAAGTAACAAAAAAAGGTTTTACAAAGAAGGCTGTGGAAACCATAGAGTAACAATTTAACAAAAGAGTAGTTTAACAAAAGGGAGGAAATTCAAATTGTGAGGCGCCAACATTTTCCGCCCACCAAAATTAGAAGTTAAAGATAATTTTAAAGACGAGACAAAAGATACATAATAATTGGTTTAGCATTATATATTGAAATAGAATTTTAAGAAGCGTCTTCTGGGAGAAGTAGAGGTACGAGCTTTACTACGGGTCGCTGCAAGATGCCCCGGGTCGTTTTAATGGTCACCACACGTACGTGGCCATCTCGTCCAGGATGAGTATCAATCACACGGCCCAGAGGCCAAGAGCCTGGAGGAGCAGCGTCCTTGATGAGAACTAGAGAGTCGCGCGTAAGCGATGGAGTCGGCTGTCGCCACTTCTGGCGTTGCTGCAACGTATTTAGATATTCCAGACGCCATCGGGTCCAAAAATGTTGATGACGCTGGTGGAGTAATTGCCATCGAGACAACGTAGACTCTTTTAATGAGAGGACAGACTTGTCGGGGATAGACTTCAGTGCGGATCCGATGATCATGTGACCAGGAGTAAGTACCTCCAGCTCATCTGGCGTGGACGACAGCGCGCAAAGTGGTCTGGAGTTGAGTAGAGCTTCGATGCGGCAGAAAATTGTGCTGAGCTCTTCGTATGTGAGAGGAGTAGTTCCCATAATTTTATAAGTATCGACTTGACAGATTTCACTCCGGCTTCCCACAAGCCGCCAAAGTGTGGTGCTGAAGGCGGATTAAAACACCACTCGATTTCTTGAGGAGCGAGACGCTCGGTGAATTCTTCCTTCGTATTGGATTGAGCTAAAAATTGATACAAATCCTTGAGGTAGCGATTAGCGCCGATGAAGTTGGTGCCACAATCGGAAAAGATCTTCTCAGGTACACCGCGTCTGGCGATGAATCTGTCTAAGGCGGTGAGAAACGCCTCCGTCGACAGACTTGAAACCAGTTCAAGATGAACAGCTTTAGTAGCAAGGCAGATGAAAAGGCAAAGATAACACTTGGTTGTGGCCGCCTTTCGTTGTAACGAGAAACGCTGCAGGAACGGGCCAGCGAAATCCACTCCGACATGGAGAAAAGGTCTACCTTCCCTAAATCGATCTTTAGGTAAGTTGCCCATGAGGGGGTGAACCGTGCGTCCAGAGTGACGGCGACAAACCACGCATTTTCCAACGCAATTACGAATTAAAGGGCGAGCACCTACAATCCAGTAACGACCGCGGAGCAATGAAGCCAGAAGAGTAGGTCCTGCATGATGATAAGTCTCGTGGTAGTGGCGGATCAACAGTCGCGTGAATGTCGAACCCTTTGGTAATAGCAACGGGTGTTTTGCTTCTTCTGATAGGTTGCTATGCTGGAGCCGGCCGCCCACCCTGAGAAAACCCTCGGGGTCAACGAAGGGGCGGAGATTCAGATATGGCTTGAGATCTTGATCCAGCGAGGAAACCTTGCCGACATGAAAGTAAATACGTTGGGTGATTTTGATACACCGCAGAGTCGAATCACGGATCTCGGAAGCCGAGAGTGGACCTTTATGTTGCATATGAGGAAATCGTAACTTATAAACGAAGCGAAGAATGAATGCAAAGGTACGGATAAGCTTCGAAAATGACGAGAAGCGAGAGAACCAATCGAGTACATCCGTAGGGACAGCTGTTGAGATGTTACACGCCATCGTTGACTTAAGTTCAGGTAAGTTTACCATCAGAGAAATTCGGGTATTCGGCCAAGTTGCTGAATCGTCGTGGAGCCAACTTGGACCAGTCCACCATAAGGCAGAATCCTTGAGCGACGTAGCGGAGCATCCTCGAGATGCGAGGTCAGCTGGGTTGTCCCCTGAAATGACGTGTCGCCAACATTTTAACGGGGTAACTTCCAAAATCTGAGACGTTCGATTAGCCACAAATGTCTTTAGCTTGTCGGGTGACGTGGCTAGCCAATGAAGAACGATGGTGGAATCTGTAAAACAGGTAAGAGTCTTCACTTTCATTTTGGTGATCAAAGGAGCCTGAGAGGCGATTAATTCCGTGAGCAAAAGCGCTCCACAAAGTTCCAAGCGAGGGATTGACACAAATTTAATAGGTGCCAATCGAGTTTTGGACTTGATTAATGAGATATTGACTTGACTGGTTTTTGGACTAGATACTCGTAAATATATCGCTGCGGCGTATCCGTGGAGCGAAGCATCGCAGAATCCGACAATCTCGACCTTGCTGTCTTGCGAAGTCCCGAAGTGACGAGGAATGCGAATTTGCTTCACCACTTCCAGATCTTCCACGAATACACGCCAATCCTCGTGTAGTGTAGCTGATACCAGCTCGTCCCAATCCAGCTTCGCTCGCCAAACGTCCTGTAGTATTCGTTTGGCATTAAAAATAATGGGTGAGAGAAAACCTTCGGGATCAAAAATGCGGGCAATGCAAGATAGGATGTCTCTTTTCGTGAACTTGAGATTCGGTGACTGGACGATGAACTCAAAAACGTCGTCGTTGGGTTCCCATCGTACGCCAAGAACCTTAATCGAAGAGTCTGCATCCAGAATGACATAAGATTGATTTTCATTCGTTGGTAAAGTAAGAAGCAAAGGCTTATGATTACTACTCCATTTGCTGAGTTGAAAGCATCCTCTTCTTAATAATTCAATTAATTGATCTCGTAACAGTAGCGCTTCCGTTTCCGTCCAAGCTCCAGAGACGATATCGTCGACGTAAGTATCGTTTCGTAGAACATCTGAAGCTAGAGGAAAGTCATGGCCTTCGTCATGAGCTAGCTGATGAAGAACTCGTATGGCCAAAAATGGGCTGCAAGCCAAACCATAGGTGACGGTGTTAAGTTCAAACTCCTGAATAGCCGCAGACGGATTTGGCCGCCAGAGGATATTTTGGTAAGCTCGATCGTCGGGATGAACTAACACTTGCCGATACATTTTGATAATGTCGGCGGTAAAAACGACAGGAAACAGTCTAAAATTTGTTATGATGGCCGTGATATCATTCTGAAGCCGTGGCCCAACTAAAAGGCGTTCGTTGAGGTTCCCACCTGATGAAGTCGAACATGAACCATCGAATACAACTCGCAGTTTTGAAGTTAGACTGTCGGGTTTATATACCCCGTGATGAGGAATGAAATATTTACCCGGTTTCGTAGATAGGGCCATATGGCCTAATTCGTGATATTCTCGCATGAAGTCCACATATTGTGTTCGTAGTAATGGAGATTTTCGTAGCTTCGCCTCCATATTGAGTAAGCGACACATCGCAGCGTGTCTGGATTCACCAAGGGATGAAAGGTTTGATCGAAATGGGAGTCGCACGATGTATCGACCCTCTTTAGTGCGAGAATGGGTTTCCTTAAAATGCTTTTCGCAGATTTCATCGTCCGGATTCGTAAAGTGACGAAGTTTAGGCTCTTCAAGTCGCCAGAATTTTTCAAGTTCGAACGACAAACTTTGGCTGTTGGAACAAAAAAGAACAGTTTTTGTAGCAGCGGACGCATCCGGAAAGGTGCCAGCCACCACGTTGCCAAAGATGGTTGGAAGCAGAATAGGTTGATTTTCTCGTAGCTGAATGGGACCGCCGGTGACCACTTTCATATAAATATCTCCGCCGAGTAAGAATTCTACGGACCAGGTTTCCAAAATCTATCATCGGCGAGATCGGTTTTCATGAATTGCTCGTATACTGCTCTTGGCAGGGATGTCGTAGGAAGGTCACAAGTTATGGTCGGAACCACCACAGCTTGTGTGGACAAATTGCTGTCTGGAGAATGAGGAATTACAATTTGACAGTCGACGGTGCCTCTAACTTGGCGCATGGGAGTCTCACCGAGACCCACATGCGTTTGTCGACATTGCTTCAATGGCAACTGTAATCTACGGGCGCACTCAGTGGTGATGAACGAGCTATGGCTCCGCTGTCCAACACCATCCGGACAGGATGAAGGTTTCCAGATGAATCTTTAATACGAGCAATAGCTGTCCCCAATAATACTTGGATCGGCTGAGTAGACACGGAATTTAATACGACCTTCGATGAATCGACCGATGAACTTGTCGATGACATTGTCGATGAAGTTGTCGATGGAGTTTTCGCTCAGTCTGTTTTGCCGCTCCTGTATTCGTTGAATTTTCCGTGAAAATATGCAGTAAGGAATGATGGCGACGTTGGCAGATCCTGCATGAGTATTTGGATTTGCACTCATTTGTTCGATGACCCAAGTGAAGACAATTTCGACATCCTGTAAAATCTTTCATTAGTATTTGTCGATTGTCCGATGATGCCTTTAATAAATTCGGACATGACATTAAAGAATGAGACTGCTTACAAATAAAACAAGACTCACTACCTTTCGTTGAATTTTGGAGGTTTTACTGTTATTTGTAAACAAGACAGACTTCGTCGGACGACTCGGCTTACTTGTCGCATCAGTGCGAGATGACAGTTGAGATGCGAAATAGCGTTTACGAATAAATTCTTCCACATCCTTGTATGTCGGCACCTCTTGAGA
>JACGAQ010003838.1:0-23442 GCA_014119065.1 Orius insidiosus | reverse complement strand
CAATCGCAGGGAGACAATTTAATAAAAGGCTAGTTTACTTTCTATATTTTAACGATTTTTTTCCCCTTCCCTTTGAAGTCTCCCAATCTAATTTTGAGACAAATTGGGAAAATAATCCGAAGAAATTGAAATCTCTCTGATTAAATTCATAAATCATTCAAAATGGAAGGGGGTGGAAACAAAAATTTTTCGATGAAAACAAATCTGCATGTTTGATCATTTGTGAAAATTATTTGCAAACATTCTGGGAAAATAATTTAGTTACGATTGGAGAGAAAAATAAAGTGAGGCAATTTCGGCCTCTAGGGGAAATTGGGAAATATACGCCCTACGAAGGTAGGTGATCAAGGACTCGGAAAGAGAGGGGCGTTAATTTCGAAGGTCCACCTTTTTCCTATCGATCCATTTGATTAATGATTTTCGTGGGGAGGGTTTTTCGAGCCAGAAATTTCTGACCCTGAGGGGCGGCTCCGGCGGCCATAAATCAAATTTATTTTATTATCCTCCCGACAAGCCTGAATTCCAATTTTCTCCACGAAAATCCCCATAATAATTCAAAAAATTGTTTTCCTCCGTAATCCACCTGGACCGTAATCCTTAACCAATTATATCTTTAAAATTTAAATTTTATGAAAGAGGTATTCTGTAAATATCTGTAATTAAACGATTTCGAACGTTCCGGAGAACTCAATTTTTTGAAGAAAAAAACGCCCCTTTTAACTCGCTTCCCGCTAATATTTTGAAGTCTATCTGACCGTGTAATTAGCATTTTCAAGGATTCAGAAAAAAAAGGGGGGATTTGAAGCACGTCTGCAAAATGGGGAAGAAAATGGGAAACTGGTAAACGGGGATGGGGGGGGGGGGGTGCACTCCGTAGATCGATCAAGGATTCTGGCTCAACTAGGGTGGAGGATAATTTTTTTACGAAGATTAAAAAAAAAAGTTTTTTTTCTCCACTTTCAATACTTGACGTCTGAAAAACGTGTTTATTTGTTCTGTTTGTTGCAGGAGGTTCTACATGGGTTGTGTTGTTTTAACCTCCCAGTTGCTAATAAACCGAGGAGACCCTATATTGCTTTAAGTCGCCTCTTTTGAGACGATTATAATAAATGAAGGACTTCCTCCTTTCTTTTGCTCAAAAATATCGATTTTTAAATTTTACCCAAATGTGACGTCATATCTTCGTCATTTTTTGAGTAAAATTTTGATTGGTTTGTTTATCAGGAATGTTGGGTTGTATCTGTAAAAATGGGGCAGAAGGGGGACTCATCGAGTCCTCCGAAGGTCAGTGATCATCGATTCTGACTACGCTAAGGGAGTCCATAAAATTTCATTATTTTCTTAAAAAACTACCTCCTTTTAGAATAAATTTTAAAAAACAGTATGGTCGATATCAGAAGTGGGATTTTTTTTTGTGTTCTTATCTGATCCAATTATTTTAACAGATTCCCTTACCTTTTGGGGAAGTCTGAAAAATTCAGCTTACCTGGAACAAACAAATATCAATTAGTAAAAGGGTCGCCAAAGGCTAAAAACGTGGGAGACATTTAAAATTCCGGATTTTCCCTTTTCGTATTCAGCTTGAGTTTCTCAAGATTTTCATCCGGATAAAGAAAATGTTCCATCTTTTCAAATTAAAAAACAACAGAAAAAAATTTTTAAGTGGAAAAAAAGGGGGAAAAAGTTTTTTTTTTAAATTCGTTTGGGTTAACTCGTTTTGCGGTTGAGTAGATGCGAGTTTGTGCGTCGCTCTTCCGGGAGAGTGACGTCATAGACGTTGGGACCTTTAACTTCGTTATTAGAAGTCCCTAATCGTATCTTCTCTTGATTTTTTTTCCTTTCTCGAAAATAGGGTTCGTCGCTTTTGATCGCGAGGAAGAGAAAAGTAGGTTGCCGTTTCCTTGTATTTAGAAAAGGCGTCTAAGCAATGAAAAGTACACCTTCCGATCATTTCTTTTGTGATTTTCTTCCAAAAACATCGATTTATCCAATTTCTCCATATGTGACGTCAAACTACATCATTTTTTGAGTAATAATTCGATTGATTTGTTTAAAACACAAAGAAGAATTAAGAAAATTAGGAGGTTTCCTCGTTTCTTGTTTATATAAAAGGCGTGACAACATTAAAAGTACATTTCCATCCTTTTTCTAACTTTTTTTATTTTCTGGTGGCATTTTGTCGATTTATCCAATTTCCATATGTAAAAAGAACGGAAAATTAAAAAAAAAAAAAAAAAAAAAAACTCGGAAAATTAAAACAAAACTCGGAAAAATTTTTGAAAAAGAAAACTTGAGAATTTTTCGAAAAAAAATTTCCCTCCCTTATACTTCCCCCTCTATACTTCCTACCTCACTTCCCCTCCTTCCTTTGTACTTCATCCTCATAATTCCCCCTTCGTTACTTCCCCCTCAGTTGTACGTCCCTCCGTTGTAGTTCCCCCTCCTATATTGTTACTTCTCTTTAAGGATGTTTTCGTTGGAAGCTCTTCAAACCAGTACTTTTTTTTAGTAAGGAGAAATTTCATACTTCTACGCATTACGAGCTCATCCCTAGGCCAAAATGCCCATTATTTCTACCTTGACACTTAAAAATTTTCGAAAAAAAGAACTTAAAAATTTTTCAAAAAAAAAAAATTGAAAGAAAAACCTGGAAAATTTTTCGGAAAAAAAAGCGCAAATTTGAAAAGAAAACCCGGAATTTTTTCGAAAAAAACTCGGAAAATTTAAAAAACCGGAAAATTTTTGGAAAAAAAAAATTAAAACTTCCCCTTCCTTATTATACTTCCTCATACTTCCCCATCCACTCCCTATACTTCCCCCTCCTACATACTTCCCCTCCTATATTGTTACTTCTCTTTAAGGAAGTTTTCGTTGGAAGCTCTTCAAACCAGTACTTGTAAATAGTGTGGCCTTTTGGAACTTTTTTGTTTCCCTCAAATCAGTAAATATACATCAAAATATTTTAGATAAAAAAAGAATGGGGCTTTTCTGGCTAAAAAAAAATGAAAACCTCTCTACGTAATATGAAAACAAAGTATATTCCCCCTCCCACCACCAGAGTCTGGAGATCAGATAAGGAAAATAGTCACGTCCGGAGTGTTTTCACTGACCGGGAAAATGGAGAGGAAAAAAAAATATATTACAAAGCCGGGTTATCAGCAGTTTATTATAAAAATCTTTTATTACCATCTAAAAAAAATTTTAACCGATATTTTACATAAAAAAGTTTTAGTGGCGTTTTCGCCTAAAACTATACAGGGTGGTAATACACGCCTGGGAGTACTTCCAAACGTTTTAGAATGGCCAAAAACCTATTATTTGACACCCCACAAGAGTGTAGTGGAGTAGAGCAAAGCCGGATACCATGACGTGCTGGTGAAATGACGTCATAAGCCTTCTACGTTATTTTTGATCGCAGATGCCTTGTTGGGTGTCTTTTAATATGTTTTTGGGGTCTCTGACGAATTCCGGTGTCTAAATTACAATAAAAGCCTTCAAAATCTTCAACCTTAAGATTTCGGTCCAGAAAATCGATTTGAAGTTTCCACAAACAAAAGTGTAAAAGTTTTAGTTTGCGGAGTAAAGTTGGTGGGGTCCCAATTATACAGCCGGACGTTTTAAACGGAAAGGGACATCAAAGAGAAAGGCCTCCCACAAAACTTTAATTCCTTTCCCCTCCATCAGAAGACGCGGCTCTAGATAAAGTAGACAATAAAACCAACGTTTTAAACCGAAAAACTTTTCTCCTCAAACCTTCATAAAAATGACAGAACAAAACTTTAAACAAACGAGATAAAACTCCGTGGGTCAGCCATCAAGGACTCAACCAAAAATATGCTTTTTTTAATTAAAATAAAATCATTTTAAAATTTAATTCGTTTTAGGCAATGAGCATTGGGTGAAAAGGGCTTTTCAATAAGGCGGGGAAATGCTCAAAGGGGTGAATACACAATGAATAGGGTCGACGGTTTTGGAGTGGGGGGAAAGGTGGTGGGGGTATTTAGCAATTATTCTCTAGCTTTCCTGTTTTGGCAGCCCTTTTGTTATCGCCCTGATATCGCCGAAACCCTTTTTTCCATTATCAGTGTTGCCAACATGATTTGACAGAACGACTCCAACGCTGTCAAGTATCGCGTTTCGTAACCAGATCCAATTACGAAGCCTTTTATTTATGACATCATGTCACTGGCGGCTAATTTAAAATGACAGAGCCCTAATTTATCCGGAATACGCGTTTTTTAGGCGCGTAAGCGCGGAGAACAATCTGTCATAAAAGGGAATTAACTATTATTAAATAATCGTCATCATTCATCATTTACGTCAGAGAAAATATCAAAAATATATTTCATTTTTATCTACCCTTCCTTTCGCTTTCGAGATTAATGTTAAAGAAATTTGTCTAAAATTTATGAGGGTTTTCGAGATTTTAAAAGTCCAATTGAAAAAACGAAAATCCGGTAAAAAGAGTTTTGTCTAAAGAGGTGTTAAATATTGGTTTCTGGGGTCAAAATCTTCAGATAACTGCCGATAATCCGGTAAAATAAAGTCCAATTGAAAAATTCCCGAAAATCCAGTGAAAAGAGGTTTTTTCCAGTCTAAAGAGGTGTTAAATATGAGATTCTGGGGTCAAAATCTTCAGAAAACTTCCGAAAATCCATTGAAAAAAGTCCAATTGAAAAACTTCGGAAAGTCCGGTAAAAAAAAGTCCAATTGAAAAACTTCCGAAAGTCCGGTAAAAAAATGTCCAATTGAAAAACTTCCGAAAGTCCGGTAAAAAGAGGTTTTTTCCAGTCTAAAGAGGTGTTAAATATGGGTTTCTGGGGTCAAAATCTTCAGATAACTGCCGGTAATCCGGTAAAATAAAAGTCCAATTGAAAAATTTCTGAAAATCCAGTAAAAAGAGGTTTTTTCTAGTCTAAAGAGGTGTTAAATATTGGTTTCTGGGGTCAAAATCTTCAGAAAACTTCCGAAAATCCATTGAAAAAAGTCCAATTGGAAACTCCCGAGAATCCGGTAAAAAGAGGGGTTTTTTCTAGTTTAAAGAGGTGTTAAATATGTATTTCTGGTGTCAAAATCTTCAAAAAACTTCCGAAAATCCGGTTAAAAAAAGTCCAATTGAAAAACTTCCAAAAGACCGGAAAAAAGAGGTTGTTTTCTAGTCTAAAAGGTGTAAAAAATGGGTTTCTGGTGTCTAAGCTTCAAAACAATTCCGAAATTCCGATCAAAACGTGGTTTCCGAAAATGCGGCAAAACGAGGTTTTTTCTTCTTTTTCCTTCTCCTTTTGATTTCAAAGAAAAAGTGAGAAAAATTGAGAAGCGACTACACAAAAAGGATTGAAATGGCCCAAATTATTGGGGAAAAAAGGTGCGGAAATCGTTACACCAAGACGACGAAAATTTGATGAAAAACAACAAAATAGGTGACTTTTGTCAATTTTGAAAGATTTACAAACCTTTTTTTCCTTTTTTATCAGGTAGAAAGGAAAAAAAGCATTGAAAAAATTCGTAAAAAAAGTTCAAGACCCATTTCCGGAACAATTGGGATTTTTTTTTTTTTTTTGTGTGTGTGTCTTGGTATTGAGGGAGGGTCGCACACATGTCCTATTGAAACTCCCCAACTAAAAATCTCGGAGTCAGTTCGTTCTTTGCCTACGTCTAGTCGTCTTCTCCCGGTACTTTTCCGAATTTGCATTCCGCATGAAAAGAGAAAAAAAAACAAACGAAACAAAAAGCCTCGTCTGTCAGCCGCTTGTTTCGACCTTAAACGGATGAATAATCCATTAGGAAAACCCAGCGTTGGAGGATTTGAATATAACGGTCGTATTTTTAGAAGGTAAAATTTTTTTATTTCGTCCATCACATTTTATCATCCACATTTCGACCGTCACTTTTCATTGTAACGGACGACTTGTTGAGGGTTCCGTTGAGATTGGGTTGATTGAGAATGACAGCCGGGAATTGGACTCACCAGTGGGGGCGAAAAAATCCGATTGAAGATTTTTCACTAAAATTTCATTCTTTTCGAACTGTTTTTTAATGATATAATAATATTTCTTAGGCTCTTTTCTTAGAAAATTGGTGAACAAAAAATTGTTCTAAACCGAGAGGATAGAAGAAGAAGATTTATATATCGTTTATATAAAGTTTTTATGTTGATATGAATGAAAATTAAGATACATTTCCCTTTATAAAGCACGCGTACAGAGGAATTCCACTTGTGAATTATATAGCTTCACCGGGGCATCCTGTGAATTCAGACCATCCGCCTGAGCATAAAATAGATCCCGACAGCGACCGCTTATTATATCGAACGCTCCACGTTATTAACAATAATTTACTCAACAACAATTAACAGATGGCGAAATTCTGTACGGTTTTCGGCGTAAAGTGTAAGACTGATCCCCGGCTCTAAATCAAGTAACACGTTGTAATGGAATACGTGCTTTGTCTCCTGGATTAGAAGGGGACTCCGGGATTAGGCTGGGACTACATTAATCCCGAATGCCGCTCCCGCGGGATCTCCTCAATTTCATTAGGAAACTCTCTCCGCGTGTATGGAGTGGGAGAGAAAATTGTTTTGTTGCTATGATCACCGAGTTGTAAAAGTTAATCAATTTATTTTTTTGTTTCGATTTAAATTGGGTCAAAGGGGTCGGGGTGAAAAAATAATAGGAACACTCAATAACATAATATCTACTAATAAAAAAATTTTTTTTTCTATATCTCTTTTCTCATAGGCCAATTAAAATACCGACAATGTGGCTCTGTTGGCATTTATAGCCTTAATTTTGAGCCCTTTTCAACGAGAACGTTGCTTTTCAACTCGTTTTCTGCCAGATGATTGAAATTGAAGCTGTTTTTAAGCCTTTTTCAGCAAATTTCACGTTTGATTTTGATGCATATTGTACAAGAAAGTTTTTTTTTAAAAAAAGCTTATTCATCAAGATGATTCAAATTTAAGCTGTAATGGAGCCTTTTTCTTGAAGAAAATGATACTTTTACCAAAGAGCGTTTTTAAAACGCCCAAAATCTCGAAAACCAGAAATAGAAGAAAAGAAACAGTTTTTTATCTCATTTGACCGAGAAAAACGAATTTTTTTTATATTTTAATTTTTATTGCGTGACCCAGCTCCTATATTTTTATTCTATGGCACATCCAGCTCCGTTCCTTCCATTTTATGGCACATCCAGCTCCTTACCCACCATTCTATGGCATATCCAACTAGTTTCCTTCCATTCTATGGCAGATCCAGCTCCTTTCCTTCTATTCTATGGCAGATCCAGCTCCTTTCCTTCCATTCTTTGGCACATCCAGCTCCTTTTCTTCCATTCCGCGAGAAATCCGTCCGCGAAAATTATTTTTAACGTCCGAAGTTATTGTTTTACCCTCTTCTTCGGGCTTTTAGGGAAGAGTTTTCCATCGTAGGGTCAAATCGATTATGGATCTTTACCGATCTCTACTTTTTTTCTTATTTCAAGCGATCTTTAGCCAAGTAACTCCCTTAAAAATCAAATATTTTATGGCTTTGCTCACATTTTTTGATCATGAAATACCTTTTGACCGAACTTCCCAAAGCTCTTTTTCTCATCTTTTGGAGCAATACTCATTTTTGGTCTAAAAATTCTCTTTTTAGCGAGGATTTGCCGGTAAAAATCACGCTTTCCATTTCCACTCTTAAAGTTAGATGCCCCGCATTTCAGTTTCGATAAATCCCGCAAATACGCCTTTGCTCATTGGATGATTTCCTTTTGAACTGGTTTAAACAGTATCAGAATGGTTTAAATTGAAACATAAGATTTTTACAACAAAAAAAATCTCCAACATACCATCCGAAGAAGGAAAAAAGGCAAAAGGACAACGGAAAAGACAAGCGGAATTGATTGTGAGCAGGATAAGAGGCTCAAGTCTTAATTAGAAACCCGTATTATACTTTTGTCCCATGTTTTGTATGTTTACTTGTAACAATAGAGTACACGTAATTAGTCTAGACTAGGATTTATCATTGAATTTAATGAAGGTGGATTAAAAAATTGCGTTTTCTCAGCGACTTTGATGAAGTAGAGGATGTAAATTTTTCTGAAGAGGTCACTCAGTTTTATTTTTTTTTCTGTGATGAATTATCTCGAAACTGTTCGGAAAGTCGATAAAGGTTGACTTATGTATTAGGGGTGGTTTGCGGGGAAGCCACCCCTATTATATTTCCAAGTCTAATACCCGACCTTCACCCTCTCCGCCTTCCTCTTTTCTTTATCATTTGCATATCCCCTGGGGTCGGGCCCTTCTCACTTCTTGTTCGTAAGACCTTAGATATTCATCATATTCAACTGTCCCCTCAAGACTTTGGCGGTATTGCGTAGCTTTTCTTTCGGAAGAGAGAAAAAAAAATTAAGTCATAAATCATACTTAATATTATCAACGACACTCGTTTATATTATTTTAAGTTATTGCATATTGAAGCTCTTACCGTCTCATATTTCAATAGACGAAAATAGCTTCGAAGAATTGGAAATCCAACGGACTAATAGTAGAGTCCATTATGGGTAATGGATTCTGAACTGCTAAAAATCGTGGAGAAATCGTCTATGGATGATAGCTAACTGGGCTAAAGGTTCTGACCATCGACCCATATCGTACAGATCGGCCAACGAAATTCATACTTCCCAACTGGGTGGCCTACTACTCGAAAGCCAACCCCAACCATCCTTTTCAACTGGGCATGTCCAACTCGGCCAAATTCAATATCTTCATTTAAGCAACAGCAGCGAAGACTGTTTAGCTAACGACCAAGAGCCTCTTTAGCTGAATATGTTTAGCTGACAAGCGATTGGCCCAGTAGGATACATCTGATTCTGAGGCGTTTGCCCGGTTGGTTACTTCTGTCGGTTATAGGGCACTAGCCGAGTTGGTAAACTGCCTCTTCTACAGCTGTAGCTATTCCAGAAAAAAATCGAAAGAAGATTATCATTGAGAAAAGAATCTAATCTTGAGTTTCATTCTTTTTTTAGACGTATGGAGAACTGTGGAAGGAGATGCTGAGTGGGAAGTTGCAGACCGCGGAGCCTCGAGGGGTTTTTGCCCCGAGACTTGTTAGAGAACTTGTCATGTACACTTTGGGGTTCAGTTTAATTAAGAACTGTGTTCCAAACCGGCCCTGTGCGAAGAAGATAAATTAAACGGAAGGTAAGAAACTCCGGACCACATTCGTACCTTCACGCGAAATAATTTAAAATATTTTCATATCAAAGCTCTTTAATATCGAAGTTAATCAACGTTGAGAGGGAAAGTTTAATCATTAATAACGTCCCTTTGGGCTCGGCTCTATATTCATTTGGCGGTTCCAGATCTTATCCTTCATTAGAATTGCATTAGCGTTCTCAATTAGACGCCCGAAAGCATTCTAGCCGAAGGCGCTCTAATTCGGAACTTCATTTGCATGTGGCGAATTTCTCTGCCCTCCCAAACAGTTTAACCAAATTTAACTTGAGCAATCAATTTATTATTAATGACTTCATTCGTGATAGCAGCAATGATGAGAAGAGTTATGGCTTTGATAAAAATGTCCAGAAAGTATGATAACCTTCATGTTTCATTTCTTTGAATATTAAGGTTTTTGCAGGATTTTTATTAGAATCGTCCACTGCCCTTCTGTGATATAAATCATGTATATATTGTTATGAAAGATGCGAGTTTGGGAGAAAAAGGACATTGCTTGAGATGAGATGGTGGGTGGGGGAGGCAATACAATTTTGCAGAATGCAGACAAATTTGTTCCCTCGTAGAATTCTTTCCCTGTCGGCCATTCATCTTGTTAGGCCCTAAATTGCTCTTCTCCCCTTTCATTCTTTTTTCCTCTCTTTCTCTCAGAGTTTTTCCTACTTTCCTTCGGTTCCCCGGACCTCCGACCATCCTCCAACAAAGATAGATTACAGTCTCCCTACTTCTCTTTCCACCACCCCTCTCTCGCAATTTCCTTGTCGTATCGCGGCCCATAAATTCACCCTGAGATATGGCCGTGGTCGGCTCCCATTCCCCACCCCCCTTACCTTCCAAGACTTGATTTGAATTGCCAGCCCGCTCCGCCGCCGCCGCCGCCCCACCCGAAACTCGGCCGTGTTACAGGAAATTGCCCGGGATCAACCTTCATTACCGACCTCAATCCTACCTGCGTATATTTCACCAACTTCTATACAACTTCCCTTTCCATTCCCAAGAAAAGAAATCCTTTTCAAATTCGGATTTTTACCATAACGAATCCCAACTTAATTATTACCAAGTCATCTCCCTTCAACCCTCACCCTTCGGAAAAATACCCAAGGGGTGAATAAACGATAAAGTTTAATTCGATGAAGAATTCTTCTCTTACATAAACCAGAAATAAGGCTGAGGGGATGAGCTTTATTACTTCAGGTACTCCACATGATTGTTTTATTGCGGGGAATAAAATTAACCACTCATCCAATCAGTTTTTCTGTATGTGTTAATTTACCTTCTTTCATCGGAGGGAGTTGGACGAAAGGGCTCAAAACGTGATTATATACGACGTGGAAGGCTCATCGTAACTCACCTGCAACAAGAGAGATCCGAGGGTTTAGCAAAGCGCCAGTGCATAATGCGGTTATCTGTTAATAATTTACGTCAGTAAATAACGTCAGAGGGGGTTTTCCCCGCTTTCGGAGAGAGAAAGGGCTCCGCGATTGTAATTGCACCCCCGGATATCAATTAGACTAATCCACTACTTATAATATAGTGGACAACGGCGAAGGGAGTGAACCCGAAAACGCAACTCACACCCCTCCACGTTTATAATCCGTTCCCCCCGGAACCCCTCACATACGCACGTCAGGGCTTACGCCGCTTGAATAATGGCCGGCTCCAGCTGCCCCTATTTAATCACGCCTCTATATCACATTGCGCACAGGACCGTCTTCATACCCCCGCCCCTCAAACTAGGAGTTTTAATTTGTCCACCCCAAAGTGATTAATGCATTTATACATCAAATTTAATACACAATCTTAACTTTTCGGACATGCCCATTTTCATGGAATCGATAACTAATTAAAGGGAAGATGGGCAAAAACCTTCAGACGTGTGCGTTAGGGGTGAACACATGTTGTTCTAAGGGTACATTTGCATCCCCCTCAAGTCCACTCCCGTTGGATTAAAGTCCCCCTCAAAATATATTTCCTCCTCGTATACTACCGGACCCTAATATACAAACAAAAAAAATGTTAAATTAGTTAATTGCTTTTTAATCGAAATATTCATAATATCGCGAATTTTAAGTTGGAAACGTCTTGAAGTTTACAAGTTATAGCTTTAATTATACGTTTCTTTGATAGGGTTGCGTTTAATTGGTAATTTAGTGGTTATCCTTAGTAATTTGTTTCCACGGAGTAGGTGGAGCAGAACGTTTAACTTCTCAGAAGCTTCGGAGTCATAAATCATTTTTTTCTAAATTTGTTTCTCGGCTTAACTCCATGTTTTATTAATTAAAAAAATGGATAAAAAGTCTAATTAATCACAAAATATTGCGAAATCCGTCAAAAACCGTCCGGTTAAAAAAAAGTTAAGGAAACAACTCTTCTTTTCTGGAAAGAAGTTCTATCAGGCCTGAAGAATTTGAGGAACGAATTTTTGACTGTACGAAAGGAATACTATAAAAATTTGGTGAAAATCGGGTTTTTACATTAATTATCATTTAAGTAGGGAGAAATTTCATACTTCCACCCGTTGACAGAGGGATCTCCCTTGGGCCAAAATCCAATTATTTCAACCTTGATACTTTTTTGATACTTTTACCTAACTTCTTGATACTTTTACCTTGATACGTGAAAAGTATTTTCAAAAAGAAGCTTCCCCTCCGATATACTTTCTCTCTTTTATACTTCCCCCTTCTTTTTACTTCCCCTCCCTCATACTTCCCCCTCAGTCGTACTCCCCCCTCCGTTATACTTCCCCTCCTTTATACTTCCCCTCATTAATACTTCCCCCTCCTCTATTTTTACTTCTCTTTAAGGAAGTTTTCGTGGGAAGCTCTTCAAACAAGTACTGTACTTTTGTCTCTATTTTTTGAGAAAATAACAGATTTTTTTTTAACTAAAAATTATGATTTTCCCAATAAATCGTAAAAAAATATAATTATCTCAAAAAATTGTAAAAAAAATTATGAACTTCTCGAGAAATTATAAAAGTTGTAATTGGATTACGATTCTGCCCTATTGTGGTGTTAAAATATATTTTTGGCTCTTTTCCTCCGTTATACTTCCCCTGCCTTATACTTTCCCTCCCTTATACTTCCCCCTCCGTTATACCTCCCCTCCCTTTTACTTCCCCCTCCCTTATACTTCCCCTCCGTTATACTTCGCCTACCTCGTACTTCCCCTTCAGTCGAACTCCCCCCTCCGTTATACTTCCTCGTCGTTATACTTCCCCTCCTTTATACTTCCCCCTCCTCTATTAGGTAGATTTCTTTTCTTCAAAAATCTACCTATTGTAATGTACCAAGTTTATATATATACATATATATATTAGCACGATAACTGGAGCAATTTTAATGTGAGGGTGACGATATCCGGTATTTAGAGTTTTTATCTCAATAGCTCGGACGAGTTCGTTAATGGCTGAAATCGGACCAGCGATTCACCTACTTTACTTAGGGCTTAAAAGACAAAATTGGCATTTTCTATTGAAATCCTAGTCCTTTTGCAAAAAAAAAACTTTAAGACCTCTGCGAGGGCGTGTAAAAAATTAATTAAAGCAGGTTTGGACGAGCCAGGCGCAAAATATTGAACTAGCTAAACTTTAAAAAAAATTTGAATTTATACCGGGAAATTATTAAATATTTTATTAATAAAATTATCAGATGTTTTTCTAGGGGCTCAGTGGCGCAATTTTTCTTATATCATCATTTTTATAACATAATTATATATTTTGTGTTTATACATATTAATTTTAATCATGAAAAGAAATCTACCTTTTAGTCCCTGCTACCGCAGGGTCATTATTTTTACTTCTCTTTAAATGAGCTTTCCAAAAAACGTGTATTAAGAAAATCGGTTCAGCAGTTCCTGAGATATTCGCGGTTTTAGCTTGACTTGGGGGGGGGGGATATTCAGACATTCAGCTTCAGACTCAAATATCCCGAAAATGCTTAGAAACGTTAAAACGCAAAAATCCCGAAAACCGTTAGATATACAGGGTAGACTACTATGAGTCTATGACCTTTTTGAAGGGCCTCTAAATGGGCTTTCCAAAAAGTAGTTATTTAAGGAAATCGGTCCAGCCGTTCCTGAGATATTTGCGTTTTTAGCTTGACTTAGGGGGAATATTCAATCTTTCAGCTTCAGCCTCAAACATCCCGAAAGTGGTTAGATATGTTAAAAAGCGCGTATCCCCGAAACCGTTAGATATGCAGGGTAGACAACTTAGACCTTTTTGAAGGGCCTTTAAATGAGCTTTCCAAAAAGTGCTTAATTAAGGAAATCGGTCCAGCCGTTCCTGAGATATCCGCGTTTTTAGCTTGATTTGGGGGGAATATTCAGTCTTTCAGCATTAGCCTCAAATATCCCGAAAATGCTTAGCTGATATGTTGAAACGCAAATATCCCGAAAATCGTTTTGATATACAGGGTCGACAACTTATACCTTTTTGAAGGGCCTTTAAATGAGTATTCTAAAAGTATTTAAGGAAATCGGTCCATCCGTTAGCATCTATCAGCTTCTTATGCCTCTTTCTCTTATATTTTCTGTTAGGTATACAGTGGCTTATAATTTCCTGTGATTTGATGGACTTTTTAGCAATTTAAGACACTCTTTTCTATTTTAAAAATGGTTTCGGCTGATGTTTTTGGTTTAGTGGTAGAGAGGGAAGTGAGATTTTTAATTGTGTTGGGTTCAGATTGGTCGGAGATGTTACTCTTAGTCGGGAGGCTATCTCCAGGTGATCGTGGTGGGAGTGGCCAAGACCCAGGGGCATGATTTATGTCTTCATACGTAGCCCGAGGCGCCCGTTGTAATTGCACACGGCTCACCAAGATGATATATAATTTAATTCCACGTCCGCCAACCGGCTTTAAAAGCGTTCCTTCTTCCCGGCCCATGCGACCAATCCTCGAAAAGAAGAAATTCTCTATCGCGAATCTATTCTTGAGGCGATAATCTTAGTTTAATGAATTACGGTTGACTTTGAAGTTTTAAACTTTAGCGCTAAGTGGCTTCTTAGGTGTTTCCAGCCCGTTGGGCCTTCACGCCTCGCTCAACGCAGGTGGCGAAAAAAAAAGAAGAAAATCGTCAGGGGGTGGAACCGACCCCTTCTGATGCCCACTAACGACCCAAGTAATTAAACTCACTTTAGAGGAAACCCACCCTCTCCCAAGGAGTCCAGAAACTATCCCGAGTCCATTCCCAGCGCCCATTAATGGCTAATGGCTATCTGATAAACTCCATCGCTTCCCTTAAACGAAGCAATTTTTGACCTTGTTTCTTTTAATTAAAAAAAAAGCCTTCCGTGAAAAAAAGGAGAGAAAACCCATTTACTCTTTCAAAGTGGAATTGCCACGGTTTAAAGATAAGACGACGAAAGATAAATTGGATTAGAATCCCTCGACGACGCTCAGGAATAGAAATACTAAAAATACGTTTTGAGGTGTGAACAGGGATCAAAGTCCTCATCGCCATCTTTGAATAGATCCAAATTAACCGTTCCAAAAGTTCACATCCTTGACATTGAGACACCGGTATGTCAGAAATGCAGCAAACCTCATGGCGCCACAGAAGCAGACTCATTTTAAATCCAGTTTAGTTAACCTATAAACTAGGTAATATTTCGTAAAATGGCGTAAACAATTTATAAATCGATATAAAGCTATTATAAACCCCTTCCTTCCAGGTAGTCCCGTTTATACAGGAAGGATGTTATCGATCTTACAGCTCCTATTACCTCTCAAATAGCGATAAATCATTGATTTGGAATTTTATAAAAATAAAAGAGAAACAATAACTGAGGGAATAAATTTAAACTCTGATTCTATATTCAAATCTATTAATCACTGGGGCCTTGATATTGTTAAATTCGCTATAAGGAAACGTCTCAAATAACTAAATCAACAATAATTTTAATCCTTTAATTAATCACGTTGGAAATAGTGGAGTTGGGTTGCTCGAAAGGTGTCCGTTCGCGAAGACAAAGAGCCTGTCTATTTTCCCTCCCACCCCCCTCTCTAATTAGAAACTGTGACGTCACGGAAGTAATTAGTCACATGATCTCGCTAATGTAGAGAAATTTACGAAGGATAGGGGTAAAAGGTAACACGATATACGGTGTTAACACTCGATATACACGGAGACGCGTTTGTCAACTCACTAAATAAACGTGAATGTTCGAGAATAAAAGATCATTTTGAACGTTTATAAATGGCTTTTAGATGCGACCTTTAAAAATTGAAAATGTAAATTTTAACAAGAGCTAGGCAGTATATTTAACTTTAAATTAATGACTTCATTTGAAAACTTTATCAAAATGACGATATTGTATTACCCTCAATGTCATGTTTTTCGGAAAAGGGCAAAAAAATTTTTTCAAAACCAGAAAAGGGCATAATCGTAATCCAATTACAACTTTTATGATTTTTCGAGAAGTTCATAATTTTTTTTACAATTTTTTGAGATGATTATATTTTTTTACGATGTTTTGGGAAAATTATAATTTTTGGAGAAAAAAATCTGTTATTTTCTCAAAAAATCGAGACAAAAGTACAGTACTTGTTTGAAGGGCTTCCAACGAAAACTTCCTTAAAGGCCCTTCAAAAAGGTCTTAGTAGTCTACCCTGTATATCTGACGGTTTTCGTGATATTTGCGTTATAACATATCTAAGCATTTTCGGCATACATATTTGAGCCTAAAGCTGAAAGGCTGAATATTCCCCCCAAATCAAGCTAAAAACGCGGATATCTCAGGAACGGCTGGACCAATTTCTTGATCATGGACCATTTTTGGGATATTTGAGTCTGAAGCTGAAAGACAGAAATCTCTCCGAGTTAAACTAAAAAGTGAGCACGGAAAAACGCGCAGTTTTATTAAAGAAAATCATTATAAAAATTGAAAAAATCGGTTTTTGCGACGGGTAAAAAGAAGAGACAAAGGATTCCTTCCACTTTTGGTTATTATTACAGCATTGTAGTCAATTTGAGACCTTTTTTTTTTATGGGGGATTTACAAATAGACCTGTTTCGATATCAGGTTGTTTCTAAACTGGAAATGACTGTCAACAGGACAAATCCGTATTCGGAAGAACAAGTGTAGAACGATTTTATTCCAAGCACACTGATTTTACATCATTCATGCCCCCTCTTCTTATAAAATGTACATAAATTTTCGGATTCAAAAAACCGTTTTTAAAAATAGCAAAATATCCGCATCCTTGGCGGTCCATTAAAAAAATTCTATATATTTTTCTATGTTATTTTTCTTTTCTTTTTTTTTTTAAGTTCCCAGACGTGGGCATGGTTCATTCATCAGAGTACACATGTAGCGATCCTTCCCCCTTTACCCGAGAATGGGAAGCGTCTTGGAGAAAATGAGACTTCTCAATCCGATTTTTTTTCTTTTTTTTCCTCTCTTCCCCTCGCCATCGGACCCGTGAGATCAAGTTTTAAGTTAATCCTAATTGAACAAAAGTTTTTCAACATATAGAATTTTTTTTCATGATTTTTTCTTTTTCTTTTACCTTTCAGAACCACCAAGAAGACATTTTAATTAATTTTCTTTCCATTCCTGTCAAGACATTATAAAAAAAACATTTATTTATAAAAAATCACATTAAAAAAAATTCAGCCCATTTTTTGGGCTTTCTTATTTAAGATTTTGGATGTCCTCCTTTTAAAATTGCTTCTTAATCATTTTTCTCTTCAAAATCAAATTTAGAGACTATTTTGAGAGTAGAATATTATTTTTTTGTGGGATCCCTGAAAACTAACGGACGAAATGGTTTTATTTTTATATCTGTCTTTCTTCATGGCCTTGATAGGGTCTGGCGTTTTTCTTTATTTGCTAACGAGAACAGTCCTCGACATTTTTACGTTTCTTCGCTTTTAATCAGTTTAATTGCACAAATGATGATCCTTGATGATAAACGTTCTCCACATATTCGACTTCCCTTTTCAAACCGCTTCCTCGTGTCTCCACGTCCCATTACGTGCAATTTTTAATTTATAAATTTCCGTTAAAAATAAGTACAATATGAAAAAAAAGTCAAAAATATGACAAAACGATTTTCTTTCAAAATAATTCTATAAGAGAAACTAAAGGATTCCGCACTGAATAAAAATAAACTTGCAATACTTGTCTTGAGTGAAACTTGGGACGTTGAAAGAATAAAAGTTTTGGAATTCGTTGTATTTGTAAAATTTTAAAAATTAGTTGTGAAGGCTTCCGCCTTGTTGCCAGATTTTTGTAGGTTTTTATATCATTTGATGGGCGTCTGGAGATCGGCCGCAATCTGGACATCACTAAACCGCAATTCGGACATCACTGAACCGCTATTCGGGCATTCTAGAACCGCAATTCGGATCACTAAAACGGGCATTAGAACGAAATTGGTCATCCAATCGGGACAACCGCAATTCGGACATCACTTGAACCGCTTCGGGCATTCTACAACCGCAATTCGACATCACTAGAACGCTATTCGGGCATTAGTAAACCGAAATTCGGACACTAGAACCGAAATTTGGTCATCCACCGCTATTCGGCATTACTACAACCGAATTCGGACATCACTAAACTGCTATTCGGGCATTACTGTAACCGAATTTGGTCATCCAACCGCTATTCCGGGCATTACTACAACCGCAATTTACATCACTAGAACCGCTATTCGGGCATTACTACAACCGCAATTCGGACATCACTAAACCGCTATTCGGCATTACTACAACCGCAATTCGGACATCACTAAAAAGCTATTCGGACATCACTGTAACCGCAATTCGGATTACTATAAACGCAATTCGGACATCACTAGAACCGCTATTCGGACACACTACTTTCGCTCATTACTGTAACCGCGATTTGGTCATCACTAGAACCGCTATTCTATTCGGCATTACTACAACCGCAATTCGGACATCATTAGAACCGCAATTCGGACATTTAGAACTGCAATTTGGACATCACTACGAAATTCGGACATCACTAGAACCGAAATTCGGACATCACTAGAACCGAAATTCGGACATCACTAGAACCGCTAATCGGGCATTACTGTAACCGCAATTGGTCATCACTAGAAAAGCTATTCTATTCGGGCATTACTACAACCCCAATTCGGATATCATTAGAACCGCATTTCGGGCATTATAAACGCAATTTGGACATCACTAGAACCGAATTCGGACATCACTTAAAACCTATTCGCTCATTACTGTAACCGCAATTTGGTCATCACTAGAAACGCTATTCTATTCGTGCATTACTACAACCGCAATTCGGACATAATTAGAACCGCAATCATAAGAAACGCGTTTCGGATTTCCTTCCCATAGAGGCAGGAATGCAACTCATATTATATTTTTTGACCGCCAAGAGCTTAAGCCGGAGATATTCTAAAAGGGCTTTTTAAATTAATTTTTTTCGGCCCAGTGGCGGGTCCCGTTTCATGAATATTTATCAAGATTCTTAATTTTTTTTCGGGAGAGAATAGAAAAAAATCGTTAATCGTAAATCAATCTAAAGTTGCGACATCTGGTTATTTGAATAACCGGAGGAGAATGAGAAACGAAAAGAAGGGAGAAAAAAAAAAATGTTCGAATGTCATTTAAAATCGCGAGAGAAAGCGTTTAATTTGCCTTTAAAATAAAATTATAGAAAAAAAATTCTTGAAGGTGTATTGTTGACCTTTGATATAAACAGTAATTTAATTTTATCTCAAGTTTTAAAAGATTTATTTGACCAATTCAAAAATAGACTTCCTGATCCGTTTATTTTCCCTATCTTCTTCCCGCCTGAACTCCTTTATTTTTTTAAATCCTTCCCCCTTTTTTCCGGCTCTTCGCGATCACGAATTCCGCCGCGCGCCGCACTGACGTCACACTGAGGGGGGAAGGAAGAACAAAAGGTTGTCCCTTTCGTCTTTTCGAAAGCATGAGAGGGACGAGGCAAGAAACGAAAACAAAAAAAAGCAAAAGAGAAGAAGGAGATGAAGAATGGAGAAGGAAAAAAAAAAAAGAAGAAAAAAAACACACCAGGGAAAAGAATTACGTAGACCGGTTATGTCTTCGAGACACGGGAGCTCCGCCAAACCCCGGGATATTTAAGAGGCTCACGTGGGTGGATCAAAGGCGAATACCACGTGGTCACCCCGTTAATAAGAACCAAGATTTACACACCAAATTTTATCATTATAACTTTTTAATCGATATTCATCCAGTAAAATAAAATAATAACTTTATTAAAACCTAATTGTGACATAATTAGAACTTAATTACGCATAATTTCCTAATTAGGGCCTAATAGTAACCTAATTTAAACGTTTAATTTTTTCTTGAGTCTTCTTTGCGAAGCATTTTTGAAAATAATAAAAAATTGTTATTTTTGTACGTCATGATATCGCAATTTGAAAAGAGAATCTTCACCTTTTTTTAACTTCCTCAAGAAGTTACTGTGATACCCTCCGACCCCCTGTTACTAGAAAAGGGTCTTCCAGACCCCGTAGGATAAATCGATAAGTGATCTTTGCCGATCCTGACTTTGTCTGTGGTGCCGGCCGTCCGGCCGTCCGGCCGTCTGGCCGTCCGGCCGTCCGGCCGTCCGGCCGTCCGGCCGTCCGTCGCCACTTTTTCCGGAACACTTCACGGCCGCAATTTTCATCCGATCTTCACCAAATTTATACACAACTTCCTTTCACAGAAATCTTGAAATGACGAGCTTTTTTTTCGAAATTTTTCAAAATGGCGGAGATATGACTGTTCAAAGATTTAAAATGAGCGCTGTGGGTACCGTTGGTCCGATCTTCACCAAAATTTTCACTAAACATTCCTTGAATTATTTAAAAATTTCCATGTTTTTAAAATTTTAATTTTCCAAAATTTTTTTTACTTAATAATTTTTCTAGGCAGAAATGTGAGTCACTTCGCCGGCTCGAGGGCGGCCTCTCTTTGGCTAACCGTACTGAATTTCTACCTTGATATAAAATTTTCAAAATAATTTTTTTTTTTTTTTTTTTTTAACTTCCTCAAGAATTTTTTAACGGAAAATAAAATGGCGATTTATTAGGTACTTAATTTTTATTTTTTTTTTTTTCAAAAAACAGAAAACGAACAACAAAATACCTAAAATTTCTAACTTCCTCAAGACTTACTGCGATACCCACCAAATTTATTTCACAACTTTTACAAAAATTTAGTTCTCCTACTTAATACTTCCTCCTGTATCCTTGAGGAAGTTATCGTTGGAAGCTCTTCAAACCGGAACTTTCATCCCCATCGAGTACAAACGGCTGAAATATCCACGTACGTAAACATCAGCGATTTTAATTCACTTAGCGATGCGGGGAGGCTCGCAGCAGTTTTTTGGAGCGGAGACCCATAAACCACACGCGCTCCCCTTGATTTACCACCCTCTCTGCACCTATCAGCTCCCTGAAATATGGCGTACCACCGGTTCTCATAAGTCTTTTCCTTCACCCCACGCCTTCCGGAAAAATGATTTTAGTCATCAATTATAACGTTTAATGAAAAGTTTATTCGATTTTTATTTCATATAAAAAGGGTACTCAGGGAGCAAATTATGCGAGAGGCTTATTAACTCTTCTAAAAAGTCGACACTTCACTCTCTATAAATCAAACTTGAGAATTCCATCCCTATTTGGTGTCTTTTCAAAACGTGATGCCAAATAGGCCAATCACAACCCAGAATTGATGTGATTATTCGCACTAATTAATGCCATTGATCTTTGAATCCTTAGATAAATCCCAACCGTCATTCTAAGGTCAACGATAAGATTTTAATATTTTCTTCTTTTGAGCATTTTTTTTTTCCTCCTAAGCTCGGAATTGCGGGCAATTTGAAAAGACGGTATTTGAAGCGAGGAGACATTCCCGCGAGGGATCCTTTCTATGGAAACGTCCGGGAGGAAAGCCGAGGCAATTACAAAACCATTACCCGCCTCAAAAAACGCCTCGAAAGAAGATCACCAAGCATTCCTTCAGATTTTAACATATTATAGCGGTTTTGTCAATGAAGTATGAAAATATGCGTACAATTCATCTCAGAAGAAAAAGATTTTCCCTTTAAATGAGAACGAAATTAAAAAGGTGAAAGCGGTAATAGTGGGTGTGCCAAGTTTATGAAGTCAAAGATAGAAATATGGAAAGTTGACTGTCTGGAGTCTACACACACCGTAAACTTCCAGAGTAGAAAAAACCAGGTTCCACAGGCGAAATAGAAAACCGATTTACATAACCATCTATCGACTTTAAGTTTAAGACATTGATCCCAAAAATGAATTTCCAGAATGCTATGACACTTACTGCTTTATAGAGAAATTAGAGAGTTTCAAGGAATCGTAATTTGCCCTTCCCGTATCCGACTCACCCAAGGTCATACGACTCGAGTCGGAATCGTTATCCAATCCGACTCAGCTCAGTCGCATACGTGAACGACCACTTCCCGACTCCTAATAAACGTAAGGTTATAATTTACGAAGGTTATTTTGTTATCTCGTATAGTTGCGGGCTCGGAAATCAACTAGTTTCTTAACAGATTGGCTAAAATCGAAGATGGAAATTGAGGCTCCGGGTACGAAGGGCGAACTCAACATCGGACAATTTTTTTTTTCATTTTCAGATTCTAGACCTCTTGGTGAATACACCCATATAATTTTCATGTTGAGTTCGCCCCTTTTTTCCCTTTAAATACGTAAAAACCTCTAACTGCGATATCCGAGGGTACGAAGGGCGAACTCCACATCCTAGTCCACAACCCCCCACTCATTTTCCCATTCCAGGGCATGACTTTTCTGTTGAGTTCGCCCGTAACATAAACTTTAAATGCGAATATCGAAACTACGTTTTGTTGGGTTCGCCCTTCGTACCCGGAGCGCCTCAATGATTCCGTACTTTTTGGGAAGGATTTTGGAAGTATAAAATTAAAAAAACTATCAAGGAAACCCACGCTAAGTGAAAATTGGCGGGAATTTTTGGGGATAGTAATTTCTGTACTGGTTATAGTTTATCAGAAAAACCATGTTTCGATTCATTGCTCTAGTGAGAACAATGTGAACTAACTGAGTCGGAACGACTCCCTGAAACTGGATTATAAAGCCTTTACGAGAAGTTCTCGTTTTGTGAGTCGTATACGGGAAGAAATAACGATTCCCTAAAACACTCTATTTATTTTCTTTAAATTCAAGGTATATTTTTTGTTTTTAAATTTTGCCAACTGAATTCCCCTCCGGAAGAAGTTTTATTTACGTTCACGCTGAAATTCAGTGAGGATAACAAGTGGCTCGGATGCACTGGTTTAGTTCATTATGATTCCGAATTGGACGGGCGCATCGTTATATTTTAATTATAGACCAGACCCACCTATCAAAAAAGAAATTTGCATTTACACATTAACAAGTTTAGAAGAAAAAAATTTTTGTATTTACAATATTCCGGTATTGCTTGTGGATGCGTGAAAGCCGTACATATAAATCAGCGTAACTGTATGTGGCTTTTTATGATTTATGCCTAGCAAAGAAACTACATTTTAAACCTTTAACTATTCCCTGTATAGCAGCTTCTTTGATCTACCGTCTATGTAAAAATTTATAAAATTATTCTTGAGGAATTCCTTTTTTTTTTCCCTTCTTTTTTTGTTATACTTATCTCGTTGGGATCCAAGGTGGAAGAATTTCAACGGAAAAACTGTCTAGACCGGAAGTTTGACAGAACAAAGGGTTAAAAGCCCATATATGATTTTAAATCTTGAATTTCGTGTTAACGTAATAATTGAGTTGAATTATGCATTAAAAAGATTGCTATTCAAGGTGATCGGTGTTTTAACAATTACCTCCCAATTACGTCATTTTATGCAGTTTGAGGTCCCCCCTATGATGAGTAGACAATGAGAGAGACATGAATTGAATAAATTTCGAGATTTGAAATTCTTTCTTCTTTTTCAACCTCTTTGGCATTCGGCCATTTGCTAATCTGAAACGTACCTTCTTTTTTGACTTAAGAGCCGACGTATCGGAGATCCGAACGTTAAATTATAAAGGTAACACGCTTATTAGCTTGCTGTACATTATTTATAAATTTATGATAATAGCATTGATTTGATTTCATTGTTTATGAACAGCATTACAAGTTATCGCGTACAAATAAGACTGAAAGCCATAAAAATGTTGTTTTTAGTATCCTCGATGCCCAAAAAAATTGTGTTCTATCCGGCAGTTTAAAAA
>JACGAQ010003837.1:0-23443 GCA_014119065.1 Orius insidiosus | reverse complement strand
GAAAAAAAATAATATTTTATGTAGTATATTTAGTACCTACAACTTTTACTTAGGACATTTTTTCGTTTTGAGCGACGGTTTCCGAGATATAAGGGAAAAACCGAAAACCGTTGTTAACAACGAAAAATTAGCAAAGCAACTCACTTAAAACCATCATACCTCCTTAAGAAGAGTTTAAGAATAGACAAGGATACGTTTTTAAAAGCCTTTCAGAGTCAAGGAAAACTACAGATTAAAATCCTACGATTATACTTAGGCTCGACCTTTAAATCACGCTATAAAACGCCATTAGAATCGACAAGGAAAAAAATCAGAAGCATCTTAACAGCTAAAGAGTCTTTTTCTGCCGGTCCTATCTCCCCTCTATGGAAACCTTTTTTTTTCTACTCACTCGAAACTGGGGAGCGCGGGCGTGAGACGAACGGAAATGGGCGGTCTTGTACCGAAAAGAAGAAAAAAAAACTTCAAGTTGAACGTTTTCGGAAAAGAGAGTCGCGTAGACACGTGGGAAACTCCTCTTGTAACTATGGTAACTTTAAGTCAAGGAATTACCCGATATCGACCTCCCCTCCTCGGCGAGTATACTTCCGCATTCCCACGGCCATTCTTGTCCTACATTTTTGATGCTTTTTTGACTATTTGAAATGCAAGAGCTAAATTGATTTCAAGGGGAAAAGGGGTGAGTGACCGCAAGGTCGAACAGGCAAAGGAATCCCGTCGGTGCAGACTGAAAACGAAACCAAACAAACGCGTACTCCACTTGTCAAAATCGGATCATTTAAAATCTCAACTTCTGCCAAAAAAAATAATAGTTTTTCTGTCATAGAGTCATTAAATTTTGATTAGCCTTTCTGAAGAGGTGGACCCTTTAAGGGCATTTTCTAAGTTCTATCTACAGAATAAAACCTTTTAGACTTTTCCACAGCCATTCTGCCATGAATTAACCTTTCAAAGGCCATTTTCAAGGCCTTTCTGCCAAGAATGAACCTTTAAAGGTCTTTTGCCGGAATAAACCCTTTTAGGACTTTTTACAGACTTTCTGAGAATTAACCTTTCAAAGGCCATTTTCAAGGCCTTTCTGCCAAGAATAAAAATTTTTTAGACTTTTCAAGTCTTCTGCCAAGAAACCTTTCAAAGGCCATTTTCAAGGTCTTTCTGCCAAGAAAACCCTTTAAGGGCCTTTTTAAGATCTTTCTGCCAAGAATTAAACCTTTTTGGTCTTTCGCAGTCTTTCTGCCAAGAATAACCCATCACGGCCATTTCAAGATCTTTCTGCCAAGAGTCAAACCTTTTTGGTCTTTTTCTGCCAAGAATTAACCCTTTAAGGGCCATTTTCAAATCTTTCTGCCAAGAATTAAACCTTTTTGGTCTATTCCGCAGTCTTCTGCCAAGAATTAACCCATTACGGGCCATTTTCAAGATCTTTCTGCCAAGAATCAAACCTTTTTGGTCTATTCCGCAGTCTTTCTGCCAAGAATTAACCCTTTAAGGGCCATTTTCAAGATCTTTCTGCCAAGAATCAAACCTTTTTGGTCTATTCCGCAGTTTCTGCCAAGAATTAACCCTTTAAGGGCCATTTTCAAGATCTTTCTGCCAAGAATCAAACCTTTTGGTCTATTCCCAGTCTTTTGCCAAAATTAACCCTTTAAGGGCCATTTTCAAGATCTTCTGCCAAGAATCAAACCTTTTTGGTCTATTCCGAAGTCTTTCTGCCAAGAATTAACCCTTTAAGGGCATTTTCAAGATCTTTCTGCCAAGAATCAAACCTTTTGGTCTATTCCGCAGTCTTTCTGCCAAGAATTAACCCTTTAAGGGCCATTTTCAAGGTCTTCTGCCAAGAATCAAACCTTTTTGGTCTATTCCACAGTTTTTGCCAAAAATTAACCCTTTAAGGGCCATTTTCAAGCTTTCTGCCGAGAATCAACCCTTTTTGCTCACTTTCCACGGTCTGCCAGAAAACCACATAAACTCGTACTCCAAATTCAAAAAATGGCCAATGTAAACTCTTATCTTGAAAAAAACAGTTTATCGACTACAAACCATAAAATAAATTTTAATTACATTTTTAAAGGCACAGAAGCCAGACAAAGGCAGCAAAGACGTAAAGGTAGCATTTTAAAGAAACGTTTTAATGAATAAGAATTTGAAAGAAATTATACTATTTCTATTCATATTCAGGCAGAAAAGGTATTGTTCGTGTCATGAAAAGAAAATTGAATTCGATGGGAATGAAAATGCACCCGCAGCTCTAAAGCAGGTGAAGGCTCACAAAAGCAGGCAAAAGGTTGCCTAAAAGCGTTTTTGTTCAAAAAGAAAGACCCCGATGGGGTGAGACGGCGGCCTTCGCGTGCAGGTGGCATCCGAAATTTTTTTTTACATTTCCAAGTATTCTGAATTCCTTGGTTTTTCGTTACCCTCTTCATAAAAAAAAAAATTTTAATTTAGAATTTATTACGTATAGAAAAGGATTGTGAAACCTACTTGTGTAAGATACAAGGGCAATTATTATGCACTTTCAAAATGCAACTAGGCCAAGGTATAGAATTGCAACGAGTAGAACACTATGAATATTTTCTAGAAGATTTCAAGGAAAACTGACTATTTTAAAGGCTCGTATTTATAAACGTCCCTTAAGAAAGCCTCCCTTGATCTGTTCCTTCAAATAAAAGGCTTCCTTAAAATAATTGGCTAAGTCCTCAAAAGGGCTATACGAAACTTCTTAACCAAAAGGTCCCTTTATGAGGGTTTTTTTGCTTTGTAAGCAACCGTTTTCGGTTTTTCCCTTCTATCTGGAAACCGTCGCACAAAACGAAAAAATGTTCTAAGTAAAAGTTGTAGCTACGAAATTTACTACATAAAATATCTTATTGGTTTTTTCCGTCAGAGCAATATTTTAGGAGATATAAGGTTTTAAGTTTTCAGACAGGCTCTGTAGGATTATTAGTTTTAACCTCATAACTTAAATATTGCTTTACGCAAATAATGAATAAAGAAATTTTTGTAGGAAATCTTTGTACCTACAATTTTACTTAGGACATTTTTTCGTTTTGAGCGACGGTTTCCGAGATAGAAGGGAAAACCGTTGCTCACAACGAAAAATTTGCAAAGCAACTCACTTAAGAACCCTCATATCTCCTTAAGTATTGCTCTGACAAAAAAAACCAATGAGGTCTTTTTTGTAGGAAATTTCCGTAGCTACGACTTTTACTTTAGGATTTTTTCGTTTTGAGCGACGGTTTCCGAGATAGAAGGGAAAAACCGAAAACCGTTGTTAACAACGAAAAATTTGCAAAGCAACTCACTTAAAAACCATCATACCTCCTTAACTTAAGCAAGGTTCTTAAGTAAAATCGAGGATTTCAGCCAATGAGAGCCTCCGTTCGAATCTACCTTGAAAAAACAGAGGGAAATCGGAAGGATTCCTGTATTTGAAGGAATAGATCACTTTAAGGTTCGTAAATATGAAATAACGTCAAGGATGGACTTTTCAAAAAGTTGTGAAAAGGTTTCGTTTGTAGTTGTTAAACTTTCACCAAAATAGTTAAGGGTCATAAATCTTTCAAGGTACCATAGAGACGTCTTAATTGTTTACGGTTATTTATGACGTTCAAAAAAAGCGATTTACGAGGGTATGACATATTGTGACTTTTATGGTTCACAAAAATGAAGTTGTAGGTGGATGTAGGCTCGGAGAAAGGCAGAAGAGTCCTTGATGATGCGCAAGGTCAAAGACCAAATGCACGTGTGCTCTTTTGTCTTATTTTATTACTATAATAAAATTAAAAAAGCAATATCCTTGAAAATAGGAAATGCAGTTTTGACCCTGAAAAAAGCGATTTTCGATCGAGAGAGTTGTGAATTACGTACTACGGATTTGACCCTGATTTTTTGCCTGGTAATATCCAGAAGAAAACAAAAATAAATTAAAGAAAAACAGTTTTTTAGAGAAATGGGGTGAATAACCGTAATTAATCATTTTTAAAAAATTCATAATGATGTATATCTTTCGTAATAATGAGCGGAGTTGGCGTGCAGGAAGTGCATCGGTGACCTTGAGTTACTAGTTGCGCTTATATTCCTTTCCGCGATTGCCACCCGTGTGAAGTTTTTTAAATTTCTAATATTTCCTGTTTTTATCGCCATAAATCGCGAGTTCAGTGTTTAAGGTGTAAAAAACTTGGACTTTTCTCAGGGAAGCAGCTACGGCTAAGAAAAAGCATTTTTAGGTTTTGGGTCAAAAACAACTTTTTTGTGCTAGTTTATCGGCAGAGAAACAAACTCTTCACGAATATTTGGCGTTTTCTTTAATTTCAGTCAAAAACGACTGCATTTTCTTTCAGCGGGTCGATTTCTCAGAGCAAAAAACACATTTTTGAACATTTTTCCATTATCAGAATTCCAAAAGAAGAAGAAACATCCATTTTTGGTTTCTCCATAGTCTTGGAGACTAGAAACACCCTTTTAGCCGGATTTTTCTTTCTTTTTTGGAGGAGAAACGCCTTCTTTACTAGATTTTGGGCGATTTCTTGTTTTTCAGCCAAGAAACCACCCCATTTCTCATTTCACACGGATTTTCTCGATTTCTGAGCTCAAAATCTACATATTTGACCGCTTCCTCAGTTTACCCTATTTCAAGGGGATTTTAACTCCAAAAAGAAGAAACTACATTCTCAGAATGTATCTCTATGTCTATGGGTCTAAAAACACCCTTTTGCCGGTTCTTGAGGGTTTTTTTGCGGAGAAACGTCACCTTAAACATTTTTGGGCGTTTTTCTTCGATTTTAGCCAAGAAACCACCTCATTTCCCGATTTCAGCGACTTTCAAGCTAAAAACACCATAATCCCTATTTCTGCGGGATTCACATTTTTAGACGTTTTCCTCCATTATGCAGCCAAGAGAAACCTATTTATTCCAGTTAAACACCAAAAAAAACACCCATTTTAGTGTTTTCATAGTCTTTGGAGAAACACCCTGTTAGCATGATTTTGAGAATTTTTCTTTTTTCGGAGGAGAAAACCATCTTCACCATTTTAGGGCATTTTCTTGTTTTTTCAGCCAAGAAACCACCTAATTCTCATATTTTCACGGATTTCCTCGACTCTGTGCTCAAAATCCACATTTTTGACGTTCCTCAATTTTTCGTCCAAAAGAACCTCTTCACCCCATTAAAGGGTATTTGAACTCCAAAAGAAGAATAAACTATTTTCAAATTCTCGGGTAGAAACACCCTTTCACCGAATTTTGAGGATTTTTCTGGTTTTTTGGAGAGAAAAGCCACCATTTTGGGCGTTTTTCTTCGATTTTAGCTAAGAAACCACCTCATTTCCCTTTCAAGCCAAAAAACTACCATTTAAGATTCTTTTCAGCCATGATAAACTTTATCCACAGTTTACACTCATAATAGAGACTATTTTACAAAGCTTCAGAAAGCTACGAAAAAGCAGCTTTTTCGAAATTTCGAACAATCTTATCAAAAAAGAACGTTAAAACAGTAGCGGCATTGTTTTTCCCAAACGTTTAGGACATTGAAAAGAAGGCCATTAGCCGAGATAATCTCGCGCTTTTTTTTTTTTTTTTAGTATTCGAAGAGGGGAAACCTACAGCTGACTCTCTACTAGACAATAGTTTGTACTCGCCTCTTCGGTTCTTCCCCATGGAACCACTACTCGACCTGAAAACGTAGGGAGCCATTTAAATACACGCTTCCCTCCTTAGAAGCCCGTTATAACTGCACTCCTCGCAAAAACTATGAAGCCCTTAGTTTAAAAAATTTAAAATTTTGGTGATTTTTAATGAATGAAAAACAGTTAAAAGTGAAAGGAAATACAGTAAATAGAATTGAGAATCCATTCAAGAATCGGACGAAAGCATTAAAGGACCCTCTTAAAAGTGGCCTTTCATTACGGATGCTTTCATTCGCACGCTACGATCCTCAAAGATAAGAAACACGCCTTCAAACAGGTGCAGTTATGACATACGATTTCTCTCTTTTGTACTACATTTTGAGAACCAAAACAAAAGTATATCGATTTTATCGAGTCAATTAGTCAAGTCGCCATGTCTACCATGTCAGGGATCAAATCAATATTACGAACGGAAGCGCTGAAGCAGGATTCCCAACAAATCGAAACGTCGCACTTTTTTATTATCCAAAAATAATTAAATAATAATTTAAATTATTATAGAGCACAAATTTTTTTAGAGCAAACGACCGTTTAAAAGTAATCCGAGCTAGGTAAAAACGGGGAGAACTATTCATACCTGAACTATACAAAGGAACCCCAATTCTAAAGGTAAACCCTAAGTACCAAAGGTAAACAGGTGAAGAGAATATTTTAAAATATTTAAAAAAAAATTGTACAAAAATAATAAAAATTAATAGTTTAAAAAAAATATTTACCATTTTGAATGAGTGCACTAAATCCCAGATTTTTGGAAAATTGACGTTTTGGAAAAATTTTTTTTTCTTAAAAAAGGGACGAAGCACAAAACACTTAAGATTCTAAATTACACAGATGAGATCAAAAGTCACTACAAACTAAAGAAAAAAGAAAATAAAATAAAAGAACACATAAAATACGATCGGAGAACACAAACGGTGGGTCCTAAGACCGGTTGCAGACTGAAAGGCAGGGGAACGTTTGTGAGAACAGTTAGCCTCCGCGTGGTGAAGGGGAAGGGAGGGTATGGTAATGGGCGAGAGGGTGGTGGGGTTAAGGGGGATGCGTACTAACCGTGCTGAAACATCATTCTGAGTCGATATCTCACCCTCGACCGCCCTACGCTCCGGTCCCACTATTTTGGTGTAGGGCCTAAATGACGAAAATACCAAACCAGAAACACCCTTCGGAATTGAGGGATTTTCATGCTAAACCAGCATCTCCCTCAAGCGCTCGTGGTTTTACCTAATTTTTGTCTATCGCAAAATGGGAAAGACACATACATTTCACCCTAAATCAGTTGAACATAAAAATCCGACGTTCACCATAATGCGTTTCGGCATAAAGCTATCAAAATTCAAAATTTGAGCATAATGCATTTCAACATAAAGCGTTTCGCCATAAACGTCTTTTTCAATAAATATTCAATAAATGGGTTTATTGGCCAAAAACAAACTATCAAATGGGGGGGGGGACACCGTTCAACATAACGCATTTCACCCTAAAAGTTGAACATAAAAAATTCGACGTTCACCATAATGCGTTTCGGCATAAAGCTATCAAAATTCAAAAATTTTGAGCATAATGCATTTCAACATAAAGCGTTTCGCCATAAACGTCTTTTTCAATAAATGCAATTCATAAATGGGTTTACATATTGGCCAAAAACAAACTATAAAATGGGGGGGGGGACACCGTTCAACATAACGCATTTCACCCTAAAGCAGTATAACATAAAAAATCTGTAGTTTACCATAATGTGTCGGCATAATGCATTTCAACATAAAGCGTTTCGCCTTAAGCGACGTTTTCAAATGCAAGTCGACATAAAAAAAGTGCAAGTTACCATAACGCTTTTCTCCTTAAAAGCCTCTCTTTAAACTTGTTTCGGCATAAAACTGTTTCTGTCGTTTGGGCATAATAAATTTCACCATAAACTAGGGACAGTGAAAGAGCAAGCCTACTTTCGCCGTTTAAAATACGATTATGGCGACACGACAAAAACCTTAAAAACTTGAAAGTTCACCAATGCAATTAAGCATAAGCATTTCACCATAAACTAGGAAAAGCAAGCAGGCAGCCAATGGGATCAGCAGGTTTTATGACACAAGGGGGTTAATTTTTTTTCTCTCGCGAGGATCAGCTCATTTTAGGACAAAAGGGTCAATTTTTTCCTTTCGCGAGGATGTACGAATTGCATTATGGTAAACTGTCAAGTTTTAAGGTTTTTGTCGTTTCGCCATAATCGCGTTTAACACTAAACGTACCTCAAGAATATTTCAAGCGATTACTCGAGAACGAACAATCCTACCGAGCCCGAACTGGTCTTATTTTAAAGAAGAAAGATTTTTAAAAATATTTGCTAACGTGTAAAGCAGCTATCCGCAATAGATTTGTCAAAAATCGACTTTGAGTAAAACGGCGAAATAGGCTTGCTCTTGTCGCTAGTTATGGTGTGATGTTTATACCCAAACGACAGAAATTTTATGGCGAAATGAGAAATTCTTTAAAATGAAGTTTCCTTTATGTTCAACTGCGGTATGTTGAAATGACAATTTATGTCGAAAATAAAACCCGACGTGGAGGGTATCACAATAACTTCCTTAAGGAAGCTAAAAGGGGAAAGGCTATACACAAAGAAAGAGGGGGAAAAAAGGCACAATGAATTTTCGACCCATTGTTTTATTCTGTATTATGTCTTTGTGATACTTTGGGCCTCGGTAGGGGCCGATACAAAATTTGGATCGCATGAGTCGTCAGCAAAAGGAATCGACCATATCTGTTGACCGTAAACGGCTCGACTGACATGGACGACACGATTCAATTCCAATCTGTACTGATAATTCGATATTTAAACATTTATTTCACATGGTCTCAACTACTCAACAACAAAATTTAAGTCTAAAGCCTAAAAATCCGCATTGATAATCCCAAAATTGTGTTAGATAATGAACGAAGTTCAGTACTTCCTTCACAATTGCACACGATTGTATAGATCCGATTCGAATCGCGTCGACCAATTTCTATTCGTGAAAGGAAAGAGTAATGCATGAGAAACCGCTTTTCATCCTTTTCCTCATTACCGCAAATATTCCAAAACGTTGAATAATCAGAAAATAAATATTGAATGATTTATCGCCTTGTGTCAAATTATTTTGGGCGTCATAAACGAAATATCAACCAAAAGAATGTCAAAATTGAAATTGGGTATAAGAATATGAGCACAAATATTTTGGTTACAGACAAGTTTTGAATGGAAAATCGCGCAATTCGGATCGCGGCAAAACGTTATGGTGGACGGCGCGATTAAATTCGCTGGTTTATGCTTAGAATTTTATAATTAAAATATCTTAATAATACAAAGTTTGACTTTCCAAACTTTTATTGAAAAACTCAAGTTGCGGAGATGACAATTTTAAAAGATAAAAAAACGCCGGAAGGGCTTAATACATAATTCATGGTTGTCTCAACGAATTCAACACATAATTTATGCTGAAACCGAAGAAATAGGCAACAAGAAGTCCCCACTGTACGCGATTCGAATCGCTAAGATTCGAATAGGAGCGATTTTTGTCTCATACCAGAGCAAACGTTTTGACCAAAAGCCCATTTCTTCTTTTCCGCTAGCTAAAATTCATTTGGATAACCATACGGGTAAAAAGTATGGCAGCCAATGAGATCAGCTCATTTATGACACAAGGGGTTAATTTTTTTTATCCTTCAAATTTAAATTAAATTTAACTTACGAGTGGTTGTTTATCCACAAAAAAATTTCCATTAGATGTATCATAATTTTTTTCCTCTCGCGAGGATGTGCGAATTACATTATGGTGAACTGTCAAGTTTTTTGTCGTTTCGCCATAATCGCGCTTTGAACGGCAAAAATTGCTCTTCGCTGTCCCTAGTTTATGGTGAGATTTGCCCCAACGACAGAAACAGTTTTATGGCGAAACGACAAAATCTTTAAAATCAAAGTTTGCATTTTTCACTATGTTCTACGTTATGTCGAAACGACATTAAATATGGTGAGATGTACTGCTCAAATGCATTATGGTGAACGTTTTCGACTATTTATGTTGAGACGTAAATTTTTATGGTGAAAGGTAAACTCGCGATTTCCGCTTTTATGGTCAAATGCATTATGTCGACACGTATACACTCTCTTTCCTCCCCAACAAACACCCTTTTATTATGATTTCTAGAAGTTTTCCACTGTTTTTATTCCAAGAATTTAATTATATAAGTATTAGGGATTCTCTCTTTTTACAAAATTTTCAAGAAATATTTTAAATTTCATTATTGACACGTAGAACTCTCGGAACTGATAGCCCGAAAAGAAAAGCACCGAAAAAGTAATTATTTCATACAAAAACCCAAGTTTGTTAAAATGCATTCGCTTTGATTGACCTTTTATATTTTTTTTCTCTCGCGTTTATTCCCCCCCCCCGAGTTAAATGCAGTCTCGTCCTTGAGACGTGTTCGTACATAGATGGAGCGCACATTTAAACCTGAAACTCGATCCCAAGACGTTTTCCACCGCCATAAATCACCAATATTTGTAAAAAAAATTTGGATAAATGGGTCAAATTTGAATAATTCTAATTTTTTTACCTTGAAGATAGAAAAAAAAATTTAAACGTGTGAAATAATGGTTTTTATAATCTCTGATTATTTTTAGAGCAAAAGTTTGATTTCACTACAACGTGAAAGTAAAGAGACGAGATTTAAATAGACGGTCCCGTGTCCTTGACCAGCGGGGAGTCAATCTCCTCTTTTCTTCATATTTTGATTTAAAAGGCATAGAAAATTAAGTCTTTTTTTTTAAAATCCCGACGTTCTTGAAAAATCGCAAGGAGTCAAGAACCTTCGTTTGCGTGGAATGTCGCCTGCATTGTGCATGTAGAGGGAGAATGTTGGTGCAGGTCAAGAAACTTCAATCCGCCCCACTCGACACGCTATTTTTCTTTATTTTTAGACATTATTGGTTTGTTTACCTCGAATCCGGAATTTTATATTCAGAAATTCAATCAATACATTTGTTTTTTATAAAAAAAAATAAAATATATATAAAAAAAAAAGATTTTTGCCCAATGGCTTCTTGTGAACAAGAAAGTTAAATTTTTATTTTTTTAACCTTCGTAAACTGAAACATAAGCTGGAAATGAGGGAAATCGAATTAAAAGACGTGATATAAACTAAAAAAAAGCTTCATCCGAAAGTAGTCTTTGAAGAAAGAAACGTAACGAGAATGGAATCTGATGATTGTCGAAACGTGAAAAAAGGGCCGAGGAAAGACTTTAAAAGGTTGGATCTTTTTAAAAAGAAGAAAGCCGAGGATCGCGTTTGTTGTAGGAAGGATGATAGAAAGAAGAAGAAGAAGAGAATAAAAAAAAAAAGAGAGGGTGCGACAGTGTTGTCGGACTGTGCAGACGGTCCATGAACCGAGCATTTGGGTTCAATAGCCGACCTGTGACGTCAACTTCAGGTGTTGCCCCATTTACAAACCCCTCCGCGACCCTCCCCACCTTAATGCTTACTCATCTTTTCTCTCCCAAGCCTCCACACTTTCAATTTATTCATAAACAAAAGAAAAATGTAGATCCAATTTTTTTTGTCCATTGTCAACGCTCAGGAAGGGAATTAAAGACTTTTTAGACTCAACAGCGCATAACTTTTTAAGTATATTTCTTTCAGAAAATCGCAATTTTAAAATGAGCTAAAAAAACTTCTTCAATCTCTCTTCAGAAATGATAGGCTTTTGGTCAAAAAGCCCCCCGCCCACAAGATATTTACTCAATTTTCTGGTCTAAAAACACACGTTTTATCAGGAATGTCGGGGGTTTAAACACAGTTTAATGGGTTTAACTCTTTTTGATCGGGCCTTAGATTTCCTCGACTTCCTGGTTATAAGGCCAGTTTTAAGGCGTTTGGGGCGTTTAATATTTCTTTACCGGGTTTAGGATTGTTTTACTTTTTTTTTTTTGGTGTAGAAACACCAGTTTTATCGGGTTTTTAAGCTTTCAAAACTCTTTAGGCGATTTTCCTCGACTTCCTGGTCTAGACCAGTCTTAAGGCGTTTATCATTTTATTTTTTACCAGGTTGGGATCGTTTTCCTCGATTTATTTGGTGTAGAAACACCAGTTTTATCGGGTTTTTAAGTTTTTAAAACCCTTAAGGAGATTTTCCTCAACTGGTCTATAAGACCACTTTTAAGGCGTTTTGGGCGTTTAATATTTCTTTTGCAGGCTTTGGGATCGTTTTCCTCGACTTTTTGGTGTAGAAACACCAGTTTTATCGGGTTTTAAGCTTTCAAAACTCTTTAGGCGATTATCCTCGACTTCCTGGTCTATAAGACCAGTTTTAAGGCGTTTTGGGCGTTTAATATTCTTTTGCAGGCTTAGGGATCGTTTTCCTCGACTTTTTGGTGTAGAAACACCAGTTTTTCGGGTTTTTAAGCTTTCAAAACCCTTAAGGAGATTTTCCTCGACTTCCTGGTCTGTCAGACCAGTTTTAAGGCGTTTTGGGCGTTTAATATTTTTCTTTAATCGGGTTTGGGATCGTTTTCCTCAATTTTTTGGTGTAGAAACACCAGTTTTATCGGGTTTCTAAGCTTCCAAAAACCTTTAGGCGATTTTCCTCAACTTCCTGGTCTATAAGAGCAGTTTTAAGGCGTTTTGTGCGTTTAATATTTCTTTACCGGGTTTAGGATCGTTTTTCTCGATTTATTTGGTTAGAAACACCAGTTTATCGGGTTTCTAAGCATCCAAAACCATTAGGCGAAAATCCCTCGACTTTCTGGTTTAAAAGAGCAGTTTTAAGGTGTTTCGGGCGTTTAATATTCTTGTACCGGGCTTGAGATCGTTTTCCTCGATTTATTTGGTGTAAAAACACCAGTTTTTTAGCGGGTTTGTAAGCTTTAAAAACCCTTAGGGGGATTTTCCTCTACTTCCTGATCCATAAGATCGGTTTTAAGGCGTTTTGGGCGTTTAATATTCTTTAACGCGTTTATGATCGTTTTTCTCAATTTTTTTTTTTGGTGTAGAAACACCATTTTTTTTTATAAAAAAGAAGTAGATATAACCAATGAGCAAGAGGCTTACTCTTCCTATTGGTTAATCTACTCTTTTTTTGATACTTGTTGGCCTCAGACCGTCACAAGGGGGGAGGGGGGTTGGACCCAGGCGGGGGCTTTCGCCATAATGCCGTGGCGCCCTTTTTTCGGGACCAACTACCAGAGGAGTGGCCTAACTAAATTATCCACAGATTTTGTGAAACACCAGTTTTAGAGTGTTTATGAGCTTTCAAAGCCCTATTTAATCGAGGGTTCGAGTGTTTGAGGGTTTTGGACAGTTTTTCTCGATTTTCTGGTTTAGAAACATCCCTTCACCAGGTTTTTGACCATTAAACACCCTTCTTGAGTAATTTTTCTCAGTTATCTGGTTCAGAAACATCCGTTTTATCGGGTGTTTGGGCGTTTAACACCTTTTACCGTTGAGATGTTTTCTTTCGATTTCTGGTCGCGAAATACGGTTTCCGGATTAGATTGCAGTATTTTGCCCAAAAAAATTCCCGACCTCTAGTTTTTGACGAAATTAAGGGACCTTTTCTTTGAAGAGCCCTTCAGTATAAACGGTTTGAGTAAATAACTTTCCCTTTCAGATTCTAAAAGGAAATCGCTTCATCTTTCCAACGGTAGTCCCAGAAGCAAAATCTGTTGCATATTAAGGCAGTTTTATTTAAAAAATTGGGATTTTTGGATATTAATTGGTGATTAAATTTTGTGTTGATTTAAAGTCGTTTTCGGAGATACCCTGAGTCAAAAATAGTTCAACTGCCAGAAAGTTTACCTTGAAATTATAATGAGTAACACACGTGTAAAACCCTCGACAATAGTTTTCAGTTCAATGGCACCCATAACAAATGGGATGAGAAGGTCGCTTTTTGACCTCGTCAAGACTTTTTTTCCTTTAAAAAAAACCTTATTAAAAATAACCATTTCCGAGAGCCCTACAAATGTTAACTGTTCCAAGAAAAAATCGCCTAAGATAATAATTTAATCGAAAATGTGGCTTTTATTTCCGGTTCAGGAACTCCAAAATGAATATAAAAAATAATAAACAACATTCTCATTGCTATTAAAAGTTACAGAGGGAGAAAGAATGAAAAAAACGGATGTTTCACGACCGGTTTCGGCGTAATACGCCTCATCAGGTGAACTATTTCCTTATTTTTCATTCTCCTACACTTTTTACTTGACTTTCATTAGACGGTATTATGGACACTGCGGGATGGTGGACAAACTAAACATTCTCATTTTTAGGACGGAAAAAAACTTGAACAGAGTAGTTCATAATCAAAATCAAGATTACAAATTAGTATAATGGGTTTTTTTTTAAAGAGATATTTTCAACGTTTTGAGAACATCAAAATAATAGGTACTGCTTTTTTACAATTTTTTGGAGGAAAACGTATTTTTATTTACGATTTTTTGAGAAGGGCGAAAATTTTTACGATTTAATGAGAAAATTGAACATTTTTTGTTAAAATACAAGTTTTTTTTTTTTTCAAAATATCGAAAAAAAATATGATTTTTGATAAACAAAAAAAATAAAATCATGTTTTTTTCCTCAAAACTCGAAAAAAATTAACATTTCTCAAAAATTGTAAAAAATTTGATTTTTTAAGGAAAAAAAAAATAATGCACATTTCTATTACATTTTTTTAAAATACAAGTTTTTTTTTTTTCAAAACATCGAAAAAAATACGATTTTCTGATAAACAAAAAAAATAAAATCATGTTTTTTTCCCTCAAAAACTCGAAAAAAAATTAACATTTTCTCAAAAATTGTAAAAATTTGATTTTTTAAGGAAAAAAAATAATAACGCACATTTCAATTACTTTTTTGTTAAAATACAAGTTTTTTTCAAAATATCGAGAAAAAAATATGATTTTCTGATAAACAAAAAAAATAAAATCATGTTTTTTCCCCTCAAAAACTCGAGAAAAAAATTGACATTTTCTCAGAAATTGTAAAAAATAGATTTTTTGAGGAAAAAATAATAATTTTTTTCTACAAATAAAAAAACGGTTCTATGGAGAATTGGGGGGGGGGGGATTTCAATTTAAAAACAAATTTTCTGGCAAAAAAAAAGAAAGAAAAAAAATAAATAAATAAAAATAAAAAATAAAATAAAGTTCCGGTTTGAAGAGCTTCCAACGATAACTTCCTCAAGGATACAGGAGGAGGAAGTATTAAGTAGGAGAACTAAATTTTTGTAAAAGTTGTGAAATAAATTTGGTGGGTATCGCAGTAAGTCTTGAGGAAGTTAGAAATTTTAGGTATTTTTTGTTGTTCGTTTTCTGTTTTTTGAAAAAAAAAATAAAAATTAAGTACCTAATAAATCGCCATTTTATTTTCCGTTAAAAAATTGAGGAAGTTAAAAAAAAAAAAAAAAAAATTATTTTGAAAATTTTATATCAAGGTAGAAATTCAGTACGGTTAGCCAAAGAGAGGCCGCCCTCGAGCCGGCGAAGTGACTCACATTTCTGCCTAGAAAAATTATTAAGTAAAAAAAATTTTGGAAAATTAAAATTTTAAAAACATGGAAAATTTTTAAATAATTCAAGGAATGTTTAGTGAAAATTTGGTGAAGATCGGACCAACAGTACGCCCACAGCGCTCATTTTAAATCTTTGAACAGTCATATCTCCGCCATTTTGAAAAATTTCGAAAAAAGCTCTCGTCATTTTCAAGATTTCTGTGAAAGGAAGCTTGTGTATAAATTTGGTGAAGATCGGATGAAAATTGCGGCCGTGAAGTGTTCCGGAAAAAGTGGCGACGGACGGCCGGACGGCCGGACGGCCAGACGGCCGGACGGCCGGACGGCCGGCACCACAGACAAAGTCAGGATCGGCAAAGATCACTTATCAGATTTATCCTACGGGGTCTGGAAGACCCTTTTCTAGTAACAGGGGGTCGGAGGGTATCACAGTAACTTCTTGAGGAAGTTAAAACCTACAATAAAATTTTCAATAAAAAGTGTTTAACGCACAACCTTGCTCAAGTAAGCGGTTTCGGAATTACGAACCGTAAAAAAAAAAAAATTATTTAAGCGTCAAGAAGTGACATTCTTACAATTTGTTGTAATTTTTAAAATTATTTTTTTAAAAAGTATCATGGAAACACGTTATATCTTATTGATATGAGCCTAGTATGGACTCCGTCCGATTAATAATGTCCGAGCGAAGCTTAAAACGTATTGAAAAAAAAACGAGGATTTCTTGAAAATGTATTTTGTTAAAATTACAGATTTCATATCTCCTAATTTTTTTCTAAGAAAAAAATTCTTAAGTTATTTCTGAAGAAAATTGCAAAAATTAATTCTATCTTAAGTCTTAACCTTGCTGGGCGAGTAAATAAATAAATAAATAAATAAATAAATAAATAAATAAATATCAATGTCAATCCCTTTTTAGGAGCATTTTATTTGACATTAGGCTTTACGTCCAACTACCTAATTTTAAGGTGTCGTGGACGGCGCGTGTTTCCATTGATAATTACATTTTTCGAGATAACTAATCCCGGGCCCCCAGAGAATTCGAACCCATGTAAGGATTAGAATTTCTGCACCGGAGTTGCTGGGCGAGTAATTTGGGAGTTTTTTTGTTTAAAATGTTATAAAAATTATTATTTACTGTTCGTAACTCAAGTTTTATGTCTTAAGAGAGTTATGGGCTTAATTTACAAAAATTGTAATAAGAAATGCAATAAAGAAACATAAAATGGTATTCATACATCAAAGAAATGGTTATTTTATGATGTGCGGTGTGCTGAATGAGTAATGAAATAAGGCGTGGGAATGGCGGGGGTTCGTCTGAAAGGGGTGAGTTTTATTGATCGTACCTCCTCTCTTTCCCTCACGCACACAATGAAACATCGACTAAACTGGGCCACTACTTACTCATCCCCGCATTTATCGCGTAAACGAGAGAGAATTTCATGGCTTTTCAGAAGCCTTTCATTGACCTCGAGTGTTCTATCAAAAGTGAATTTTTTTTACTTTCGCTACCGGGTTTATTCGGAAGTTTAATACAATGAAGACTCAGGAAAATGAAAAGGATGAGATTAATTAATCAACTCAATAGAAATAGTGGCAAATCTCTAGAGCAATGGGTCACTATATTCCTTCCCTACTTCATAAAGTCATCAGTACGCTAAAAGTGTCATTTCGGGAAGTATAAATTTCAGCGTTTACTACATTATTTGGGAGAATCAAAATTGTAAGCCGAAACTGCTCAAACAAAACAAGAGTTTGAGGACAATAGCAAATCCTGAGTTCTACCGTCTCCCTTCAGTGGGCTGAAATTGAAGATTACTGAAGCGTTTTTTACGTTGAAAATCACTGGAGCACCCACACAGAAGAATGAACCCCAATAAAAATATTGCAAACAGAGAAAAACAGAAATATTTTTTTCAATTTTAAATAGCGGGTTCAAATGAGGTTAAAGAGAAAAATAAAATGGATCATGAAAGACAAGTTTCCTTAATATGTACTAGGAACCATTTGAGGCGCTCCGGGTACGAAGGGCGAACTCGACATCGGACAAATTTTTTAACTTCCTTAAAGAAGTTATTGTGATACCCCGACGTCGGGTTTTTGGGGAAGGGTCCTCCAGTTTTTTTTTCATTTTCAGATTCTAGACCTCTTGGTGAATACCCATATAACTTTTATGTTGAGTTCGCCATTTTTCCCCCTTTAAATACGTAAAAACTGAAACTTTAAAATGCGAATATCTTGAAACTACGTTTTGTCGAGTTCGCCCTTCGTACCCGGAGCGCCTCATTTGTACTACCAAAAAACACGGACACCCTAAAATTCTGTAAAAATGGGATTTCTCTATCAAAAACCGTTTAAAAATTTGTCAAATATGATAAATAGGGGGTTTCTGGGCTAAAAACTGAGAAAAATGGCCTAAAGGAAGGAATTAAGATGGTTTGCTACGCCAAAAACCTAGTAGGACGCCCTAAAATCCTGTAAAAATGGAGCTGCACTGTCAAAAATCCTAAAAATCCTCCAAAAATTTACCTAAAATGGGGGGGGGGGGGAGAAACGAACTTAAGACTGTTAAGAAGGGAGAACTCCAGCAGGTTTGAAAGACAATTTACTAAGTTGAAGTTGAAATCGTATTTTTAAATGCTTATTATTTATTTTTCTTTGGTAGCTGGCTGTAGGTTTTTAATACAGCGGTGAAGGGCTTAGCAGCCAAAAGGTAAAAGTAAATCAATGGTTCAACATTTTGTGAACTGTTTATTAGGTGTACAAAATGAAACTCGGCTAAAATCTACAAAATTCAAATTTACCCTGTGGCTGAGTTTAATTTTGTACACCTAATAAATAAAAATTGTAGGAAATTTAATTTTCTATAAATTTGTACTTAATTATTTTTTTCTAGGATGCACCATTTTCGGAAAATAATTTTTTTTTTTAAAAATTATCTTGAAAACAGTGCGTCCTAGAGAAAAATGAATAGAATAAAAATTAAAGAGAATTGAATTTCCAACCGTTTATTTAGTGCATTTTTCAATATCTGTAGCGGTTTACTGTTTACAAGCCTTTAAAAATTAACCTTCTTAATGGTTATACTTCAATAACCTTCTTACACGGAGAACAGAACAACAATAACAATAAGTTTTCGTTGTTCTATGACGGAGGTCAACTTGTGATGGACTTTAACGCCTAAAATGTTCAAAATTTTGAAAAAATGAACTACTAGGTGTAAATGAAACTCGGCTAAAATCTACAAAATTCAAATTTACCCTGGGGCTGAGTTTCATTTTGCACACCTAATACTTTTACCTTTTGGCTGCTAAGCCCTTCACGGCTGAATTAATTTCTTTAAAAAAATCGTATTTTATGTTTTAATAAAATCATGAAAAAAAATAATATTTTTTAATAACTTCATAAATCTTTATTTTATGATTTTTTTGAAAAAATGATAGTTTTTTTGTGGAGAAAATCGTAACTTTAGAAAAATTAATAAAAGAAATCTGCAATTTTCTCAAATAATCGTAAAACAAAATTACAACTTTCGCGAAAAAAAATCGTTAAAAAAATTGTTTTTAATAAAATCATTAAAAAACATTACAATGGGAAGAGTTTAAAACTAAATCTACCTAATCGATTTTTTTTCTATGACTTTTCAGATTAAAATAAACGATTATAATAAACCATAGCAAACGATTTTCTGGAAATCATAATTCATAAATAAAGTATAATTAAAACTATAATCGTAATTATATCCGTAAACGTACTAGTAATAAAAAATAATATTATTACGATTATAATCATAATCATAATTATGAATACAAACATACCCTAATCAGATTAGGAATAAGAAAACGCTCAATTAGCTCTTAGTAATGTCATTCATACACAATTAGGCCCAATCAATCAACTCACCTTATAGTTTTAGGAGGTTTTAAAGACTGGGAAAACTTATTTTTAGGCCTAAAATTATTTCCTAATGAAAAAAGAGAGATAAAAATATCAAGACGATAACCTAATTTGATAAGATTGCAAAAGGTACAATGTACTTATGCGATAAACATGCAATAAGGGAAATGCAACGAGTTGGGCATTTAAATTTTGGTAAGTTTAAATCATAAGTCTCTGAGGCTGCAATGGGTGGACGTATAGTTTTTAGAAATAAAAAATGGATTCACTCACCACTGGAATGCATTGTAGTGAAAATAGACCAATCCTTGACCTAGAGAAACAAGGGTCTTTCCAGTGGTCCGTTTTAACTTAAAGAATTTCTGATAAGCGACATCGCTGGAAAAATCGCTCAACACGATCGGGAAAAAAATCATTTTCAAAACATTATTTTTCGCGCATCGCTAAGGGGTTTTTACAAATTTTCTTCCTGGTTATTTTGTAAATGTCAAATGTATTTGTAGAAAGAAAAATAGTGGAGATCTGTCTGTCTAAAATTTTGTAAATTTCTTTCACTAATATTACAACGGCTAAATGGGGTGTTTACACCTATTGTACCTTCCCCTCACACCTAAATGCGAGTTTCAACTCTATCTGGATCGAGATGAGATCGAGAATAAAGGGGGGTACAAGGTGATAATTCCTATACATTAGCGGGTCGGAGTATTCCATCAACCTTTAGGCCTCACGAACAACTTATCATGACTCTCATTGTGGCTCCGGCGACCGGCATTGTCATGTAGATAGGCCCGTGTAGAATAAATCTCGTGTGTCACGGCAAACAGTGAAGGGCCAAACCTAATTGTCGAGCTTTGTCCCCCCCGATACGGCCACCACTCCCACAGTCCTCACTTTGATTATCTTTGCTCTTCTGATTGAATTTTTCATCAAAGGAATTCGAACGTTTTGATATTTTAATAAAAAATGAAGGAAACGAATACATCAATAAACATGAGAATTTCAGTACGTAACACCACAAATAAGACCAAGCCAAATTACATTTCTTCTTCTTGTTCTTCAAAGACGGTGTAACGGCGTTTTCGCACGATCTCAAATTAAACAGTATAAATAATTGAATCAGTCACCCAGAAAATTCAGTTATAATCAATTTTCCGATGAAAAATCCAAAATGACAAGTGGCTCTATCTATTAGGGAACCGGTGAGGTTCAGGGACACTTGTTTATTCCCGGCTTCCCGCTTTACCCACTAAGTCTCTCATAGGATATGGTTACAGAAAAAGATAGAAATTATTGTGATAGAGGGAATAGCTCACCTGACGAGGCTTTTAAGCCGAAAGTCATCACTGTCATTTCTTTCAATATGGTCTTGCGGATTAGCAATTTTAAAAAGAAGTAAACCAAATGTTTTTGGTTTACGAAATCCTCCGTCAGGATGTTGTTAAAAACAAGCTTTTTTTCTTATGTGCTAAGGTAATAGACACCAAGATTGATTGTCAAGAAAAAAAAACTTCAGGTTCTTATCTTAAACGAAGCGTTAAGAGTTTTTTTAGCCTTATAAATTGGTTTATCCTATTCCAAAAATAAGATTGGGGAAAAACACTTAGGAAATCACTTTAAATTATGTAAATTCGACAATTACGTAGGCCCTACAATATTCCGACACTTGTTGATGTCATGGCGACGAAGTAAAACACGTTTTATTTATTTTTTATGGAAAAACGTTTTCAATGTGAAATGAAGCCTAGGATTGGAGTTTATAGCCTTAATTTTAGTCCTCCGTGTGTTGCGTAATCGTGACTAACACGTGCAATAGCGGGAATATCTTCTTTAATAAAACTTGAAAGAAACGTGAATCTTCCGGCTTTCCAATATGGGAAAAAGCAGTAAAGCAGTTTCAGACATAATGAAGAAACAAAAAAGGGTGTGAAAATTTGCAAAGAATTCTTCCAGAGAAGATTTTTAAGGTATTTTAGGAATTTGTTCGACGTAATGGACCAAAAACCGATGAAATTTCAGGGATTTTCCAGAAGGTACAATAAAATTTCATTACGATCGTATAAGGGTAAACGAAGCGATGAAAAATCTCCATTTTTGTTCAAAACTTAATTTATTCCTTATTTTTCGTGCCTCGTTAAAGACACAAGTTTTTAGATAAAATTCAAAATGATAAATTATTTTTTCGAAGTTTTTAGCTTGAAAAAAAAAAGACGACGGGAAAAAATTTATTTGTTTTTATTACAACCCCAAGTTACCCGCCAATATGGTGGTGAAACATTTACCAATTTCACACTAAATTGAAACAATTATTTGATTCCCTTGCCTTCGGACCCCTCTTTTTTTCCCAGGGAGTGGATATCGATCTGATTTTATTGGACTCGACACCAATAAAAGCCTTTTGGTCCATAGGGCATCCGCCTCTTCGCCCTCTCTTCTCAATATGGCTCAATTTAACCAGTGGGGAAAAAAAAAATCTGTCAGGGAAAACCGAATGAATTTTTTTTTCATACAAGAACTGTTCTTTTGATCTAAAAAGCGTTTTTCCCCATGAGGAAACTCGCTTGTAGGTTAAATTTATTTCAAGAAAAAAAATAAAATGAAATTCCTTTTTACTGAACAAAAAGTATGAATTTCTAGAAAGTATATTAATTTTATTATTTTTAGTTTTCTTGCTTGGTAGGCGAGATACACTATAAGACTTCAAATTGAATAACAACGTTAGCGGCTTTTACAATCAACTAACCGTGTTTTCCTTGATGATTCAGTCCTTTGCTCATTAAGACGCCTCCGGTTTAATCAAAACCCCGGATAATTCGCCCAAAAAAAAGAGAACTTTAAAAAATTAACAGCTCGTGCGAATCGAGGCGAAACTGGTCCTATGGATGTAAAAATTAGCATATCAAAGTACTCATTATCCAAGACCTAATGGCGATTACATTTTCATGAAACGAGTCCTCATGGAAAAGTGCTTATCAGTATGCTTGTAGTGCCCACTTAAAAGCAACAAATGCACATATCATCTTGTGGCATTAAGAGGTAATCACGGAAACGTTCTATGCAATAAGGCCATACACAAATCTATTGGTTAGTGTAAAAAATGTATTTTAAGAAAAAATATGAGAAAACTTCAAACTATAATGTTTTTTTGGTGAACGTGTAGAACAAGTGAAAGGAGAAACGGGGAGCCATAACACTGCACGTTAACGCACAGCTGCCCGTTCCATTTAACATGTTGGTCTACGAATATGGGTAAAATAAATAAAAAATCAGTCTGCAGCTGGCCACACGAGAACTTCCTTAAAATAGGGCAATTTAATATTTACATCCCTAATATGTCTTAAGAATCATTTCGTCGCGTTAGTTCTAACAACGGCTATCTCATTTTTTATCAATTTTGAGTCAGGCATTGTTTCTCATGGTAAATTTTGTGGAGAATCGAATTCCGTTGGTAGTTTAACCCTATTACCAACAGAAAACGGGTAGTTCACGATTTAGCCAACAGGTGATGCATTGATTCCAATGAGAAATTAATCCTTATTTGGCTCTCCTGAAAACCTTGGAAAAATGACTTGTCCGGTGTTAGAAACTAATGCGACGATTTGTGTTTGTTCTGGAAAAGAATAAGCCATTTTCTAAGACTCTTTGTTGGGTGGTATCACAATAACTTCCTTTTAATGAGGAAATAAAGTGTTGCTTCATGAGAAAATGCAGCTACTATCAGAAACAATCGTTTAATAATTATCGTGGGTACTTTTGCTGTTCCATCGAAAACTTAAGCGAATTCGGCTATTTCGAAAGAAAAAAAAATCGCTGCCTTAAAGGGTTCCAGAAAGAAATCGAGGTACGGACGGCCGGCACCACAGACAACCTTGTGAATTTTTCTTTCCTAAGGCTGTACAAGCCATTTTCAAAGACTCTTCGTTGAAGGGTATTACAACTTTTTTTGAGGAAGTTGAAAAACGTTTTTTATTTTGCAAAAAAATTTTAATATCTGTATTTCTTTGAAACCTATTGATTTGATCCCTACCAATTTACACTGCCTAAGTTGATTGAGGACCCCCCGCCCCCGATTCCTTGAGAAAGGAACTTTTTTTTCATATTTTAAAACACTTTTTGGTCACAGAAAAGCAAACATGACGTTTACCTAATGAAGCGGGAGGTCGACTTTTTTCCAGACAATTTCCCTCTGTAATAGTCTTAACATAAAAATTTTAATTTAATTTTTTTTAATTTACCGTTGAGAAAAGTTAGAATTATGTAACTTTGCTAAACTATTTAACGATAAAATCGATTGAAAAGAGTTTTTTTTTTTTTAATGCGATTTTACTT
>JACGAQ010003836.1:0-23484 GCA_014119065.1 Orius insidiosus | reverse complement strand
AGAGGTCAAAATATCATCATTGAAGAAACAGAAATGGAGGAAGATCGCAAATCATTTGAAGAAAACGAAGCTCAATAAACCACTGAATCTTCCTCCTTGTACCAAAAGCACTAAAATTAACAATAATTTCAAGGTTTTGCAATTAACTATAAATTAAATAAGTTCAGAATAAAACTTTATTATAAAATACCCATAGCCAATTAACAGAAAAATACATCTTTAAAAATTACGACTTTATAACAATAATATGCAATATCCCTGCAGTTTCTTAATAATAAAAATGACCATATTAGGCCCAATACGGGAATAATAACGATTAATAATAGTAATGAATAATAATAAACGATCTTGACCATACAGAGTCATCCCTCACCAATGGTGTTTTTTTTCTTTGTGGTGATTTTTTTTTTCTTGGGGAGTTGAACAAAATTAAATCTACGACAGGAACACAGTTTGGTAAGAATACAGAGATAAAAATAAATCAAATATTTCAATAAACTACAATAACCAGTAATAACGAAAACTTTTTTTAAATTTTGGCGTTTGAAATGTTTTAGCAATTTTATGTATTTTGAAATTGGTACTGGCAGTGAACATAGTATTTTGGTCCCAGGATTGAAATTTGACTTATAAATAAGGTAGAGCTTTTAACTCTTTTATAAAAATAAAAAATTAAATTAATTAATTAATGGACGGTTTAAAATGCACAATGGATTCAAAATAATTAAATAATGACTAAAACTCAAAAAAATTATTATTCGAACCGAACAATATTAGGCACTTTGGCTTTTTTTTTAATTTAAGATTTGTTAAATATTAATGATATGCATTATAATTTTAAAAATAATCCAAAAAAATAATTTAATGCTATAATTAAAGCCAAATATTGTACTTAATTGTTTCAAAATATCAACAGCCTCTTTTGTTATTTTTATATTGATTGATTTATATTAATGTCAGTCTAATACATAATTATTTCCATGAATTTGACTTAGTTTTAAGTAGGAAAAATGTTAATTGCGGTTTTTAACCAATGACTGACTTTGTCGAAAAACAAGCTCGGACAAGACTTTGAGCCTGTCCACCAAACATTCTTGGTTTTGAACCTAAGAAAGCTGCTAACATAAGCCTTAAATTATGGTAAATTTTATATCTATAAAATTAATAACCGTTTTAGCATCTGAGGCAGACTTACACTTAAGTTTTGGTCCCGGTTTTTATGAGAAGCACTTGGAGTCGAAGAGTTTGAACAGACACTGGCATGGGCAAAAATGTTTTCCTTGATTCATCTTCACTAGCCAGCGATGCCCAACCTTTGGCCGATTACTCTATAACTAAACAAAAATGATATTAATTATGAACAATAATAAATGACGGAAGCAATTGAAGAGTGGAGGTAACAAATCGATCATCTTTTTCTCAAAATCTTACTGCTTCAATTGCTTTCTTGATTGTCATATAGTTTCAGCCAAAACTAAACTAGATTAAAAAAAAACATCACGCACTTCAAGTATGTTTTGAAAAAGAAAAAAAAGCAAGAAAGTTTTTAAAACAGGCGTGGGCAGCATGCAGGCCATAGCCTTTTAATAATGGGTCTTGCGGAACTTAAGTACTAGTTTGAAGAGCTCCCAATGAAAACTTCCTTAAAGAGGAAGAAGTAAAATATAGGAGGGGAAGTAAAACAGAGGGGGAAGTAAAAGAGGGGAAGTATAACGGAGGGGTTTTTTTTTCAAAAAATTTTCTAAGGTTTTTTTTGTAAAATTTTTCGAGCTTCTTTCTTTTAATTTGCGCTTTTGTTTCCAACAAATTTTTTAAGTTCTTTTTTTCAAAAATTTTTCTAATTATCAAGGTAGAAATAATGGAATTTTTGTCCAAGAGAGGTCCCTATAAGGCTGGAAGTATGAAATTTCTCCCTAATAAAATGATAATTAATGTAAAAAAATGATAATTTTTTTACACCAAAAATTCATAAAAAAAATAAGGAGTAATTGGGGAAAATCGTACCAACGCTTCGGCCGCAGCGAATTTTTTAAAATTTCAAACAGACATATCTCCGCCATTTTTTCGAAATTCTTAAATCACCCTTGCTAGTTTCTTGTTCACCGAATAAAGAAAATTTGGTGAAAATCGGTTCAAAACTGTGGCCGTAAAGTGTTCCGGAAAAAAATGCTACGGCCGCCCGGCAAACAACAAGGAGAACAAAATTCGCATGCATTTAGTTAATATTTATAACCAGAGTTGACCAGCATTTTAGCTCCCTTTTATACATTAAAAAGTCAGAGGTTAGGAATAAAAAGGTTGGTCCACTCAAGCCAAGATGCCCAATCCATCCAGGTTAATAGGTTTCAAGGAAATCAGTTGTGTTAAAAAGCATGAAAATTATTGATATTCACCCAAAAATACAAAATGAGTTCTTAAAATGAAATGAAATACTAATAAGTATTACTAGCTTAACGAATCCTCCAAGGACCATAGGAAAAACTGGATAATAAAGAACAGTAGTTCTTCAGAAGAACGAGGACTTATCTCAAGGGATTCGTTTTCGTTAAGATGCAATGGATGAATAAAAAATTTTCTTATAAAAAATAAATATTACCATCAAGAATGGTACATTAGCCAAAAGTAAACATTTAGGAAAATGCACTTTGGCTGATTTCTCATGTTAAAATATTAGTGAGACATGTTTAGACAAGAGAATAATCAGATCTTACATCTTGGCGCCCAAAGTACGAGGGAAACGTCTCCCTTTAGTTTCGATGAGACTTTGCAATATGTCTAGGTCTAAGAAAAAATAGGTGAGCGACTTGGACTTTAAAATCGATTGAAATCTTACCACGATTGATAGCAAAGTGAATCATCGGCGAACGAAAAGTTTCGATGTTGACGGCTGCGTTGAGGCTTGCAGCGCTGTTTCCGGCCCCGATACTGCAAGAAATAAGACCCAAAAGAGTCCCATCGGCTCTGATAAGAGCTCCACCGCTCATCCCGCCATGAATAGAGCATGTACTGAATATTAGATGGGAAATATTCGAAACGATTCCTTTACTGACGTTCGGAAAGTTCGACCTGAACACTGAAAAGCCGATAGCAAGCACTTCCTCACCTAAAAAATCAATGAATAAAAACCATTTCCCTAATTCCATTTACCATAGACTGGAGGAGTCGGAGAGAAAGTAAGCGGTTTAAAATTCATGTTACGGGCGAACTCTAGAACGGCGAAATCAACTTCGTTCCCTTCTGAAGTATGGAATATCAATGATGCAAGATGGAAAAATCCTCCGAAATAAACTCTGATCGGATCTTGGACTCTACCCTAAAATACAACAAATGGTGAGCTTGTTTTCCATCTAGCTTGACATAGGAAAAAGTAAGGTGTAACTTGCATAATTGACGACATGTGAATTGGTTATGATGTATCCCCCTTCGACAACAAGACCAGTGCCCCAAGAGTTTGACAACGAAATCAAAACGATTGACTGGAAAGTCCCTGTGGAAAGATGTTTAAAAAATGGCTTTAAAGCATAATTTGGGCTATTATTACCGTTTTCGACGAGAATGCGCTGCCAGTCAGCACCAAGGGAAGGATGCTCGACTGCGTCACTCCTCCAGGTGTCAAAACGGTACGAGGATGACAATGAAAGCAATGCATTGGATAAAGTAAATCCAAGCTCAAATGAAGAGACGCCGATCGAGTAGGAAGAACATTGATCATCATACATGATCGGACAAAGCAGAATCCCCATGAGCACCTGGAAGTTGTTTCTAAAAAAAAAATTATGGTTGTATTAAGATTTTCAGTTCGCTTACACATAAAATGGAGAGCCTTCGCAGCTTTGAGTGTAATGATAATCGACGATGATAAGTGGACTTTTTGATCCGACGATGTTGCTGACGACAGACGAGTACCAATAGTTGGTAGAATTTCGACCGTTGAAAGGGTTCGTAATGACGGTGATCTGCTGGCCTTGTCTTAGATCTTGAAATGGCATGCTTTGCATTTGTAACCTATGGACAGCTGACATGATGTCCAAGAAATGCAAATTACTCAATTTGATAGCAAGGAAATAGGACGCTTCACTCCACGACGGGATGTTGGTGGACGCCATGGAAGACGGAATCATGTTTGTGAAGAATTCTTCGAGTTCTTCAGCGATTCCTTCAACTTTCCAACCGTACTGGATGTAACCCTCGTATATGACTTCGTTCTTCGTACGCGAGTTATAGAACGAGACATGACCGACGAGCGAGCGAAAAGACCGGACGTCTGCGACATGTCAAGGTCACACTTGAGTTCGTCAACTTCATCGACAGTGAGCGAGCAGAAATAAGGAAAAGCAGGTGCAAAAACCCAATCCTCTTCAAGTACACCATACGAATGAACAACTTGACCGTCCGAGCAAGGATACGACACATGAACGGGTGCCAAATGGTCGCATAACATGGCTATAAAAAGAAAGACAAATTTTCTACAATAGGAAAATTTTTATACAAAAAAAAAAAGAGTAAAAAAAAAGTAATTACCACCCGTTGGTATAGGGCGAGACATTTTAAAAGTGTCAGAAAAAAACCGCTAAGTTAGCGATGAAGACTTCTGAAACAAAAGAAAAATATAAGATTAAAATGGGAAAATCTTAATCAAATAAAAGTTTAGTTTTGTTCAATCGTATTTTAGATTTGTCATCGATTTCGTGATTATCTAAATCTGCCAGAAAGAAAGAAAGAATGATTAATAAGAAAATAATCCACAAACAACCAAACGCTGAACACATAAACAAAACAAAATAACAAAGATAAGGTCTTTAGGGAATTTTTGAAACTTAAAACCTAAGTGATTTTAAATAATATAGTATTAAAACTTCAAAGCTAAATATTTGACAGCAACTTTAGCAAGAATTATTAAAAAATTTTCAAGGGCTGACTGAAATTGGCTAGAATGATTCACTCCAAATTGACGAGGACTTTGTACACGAATTGATCGATATAGAATGTCTCTGATGAAGGTCTCTAATTGAACAACTCATATTAGAAGATTCGATGGAAATAGAGAACGTCTCAGAAGAAGAAGGCTCCACAATAGAAGACCACATATTAGAAGATTCGACCGAAATAGATGACGTCTCAGAAGATGAAGGTTCCACAATAGATGACCACATATTAGAAGATTCGATGGAAATAGAGAACGTCTCAGAAGAAGAAGGCTCCACAATAGAAGACCACATATTAGAAGATTCGACCGAAATAGATGACGTCTCAGAAGATGAAGGTTCCACAATAGATGACCACATATTAGAAGATTCGATGGAAATAGAGAACGTCTCAGAAGAAGAAGGTTCCACAATAGAAGACCACATATTAGATTGTAAGAGGCAGAAAATGTGATTTTCTAGTAGAAAGAATTAAAGAGGAATTCAAGTCGAACCAAAGCTGCTAGAGCCCCAAAATGATTTATTTCCCCTTTAATTTTGCCTATAGGGTAGGGAAAGGGCAATCAAAGGCAAAAAATGGAACTTTCTTGTCGAAAAGGCTCCAAATGCTCTAGAAGATATCGGAGGCGCAAAGGCCGTTTTCAGGACAGAAAGGGCTTAAATGGCCATTTTCTAGAAGCTAATAGAGGCCAGAGTGCATTTTCATGAAGTTTAGGAACCAAAGGAGTAGGGAAAGGGCTGTCAGAGGCCTAAAATGCAATATCATGTTAGAAAGGATTTAACGAGGCTCCACATTCATAGAAGCAACTGGAGGTCAAAAATGCCATTTACTCATGGAGGGCTGAAATTTCAAGCGCCAAGGGGTTGAGAATAAGGCTGTTTGAGGCTTCACATAATTAGCTTGGGAAAAAAACCACTTAAAGAGTCTTGAATGGCAGTCACTCAAAGGTAGGACATCTAGAGGCTTCATTGCCATTTCCATATACAAAAAGGGCTATGACAAGCTCAAAATAAAATTATCTCTCTAAGAAATATCTGAACGACAATTTAGTAGTTTTGCAGTTACTTACCAAGAAGATTGAATGTTTTATTATTGTTGAAAAATGTCAAAGAAGGTGACTCGCAGGAATGAAGTCGACGAAGGTGATAAGAGCCGGTTGACACTCCGCTTCAAAAGTCAAAACTGATATGAGAGTGGGGAAGGCGAAAAAAGTGCGGAGTAGGGTTGTTTACTTTAAGCACTGCTGCCACATTAGAAAAATGAAAATTACCTCATTATATCGTGTATTTTTTTTCTCTAAATTTTGAAAGAAAAAAAAAATCGATATGGCAAGAAATATTAAAAACAAATAAAAACTATAGAACAATATAAAATTCACAGAAATTCCAGTCTACTGTAAACTGTTATTATTTAATATATTTTTAAATGGGGGGAAAAATTATTAACTCGGAGAGTTGAGTGAATTGATTGCGTTTTGTTGTGCCAAAACAAGGGAAAACTTAGTTTTGGATTTAGATGAATCCCGTAGGTATAAAAATTAAATGTATGAAAATTAATTTAAATTTCATTTCATTAAAATTAATGAAACTGGAAAAACCAATCCTTCGCCTTGCGCTACCATTGAACGATAAAGACCAGCCGTCATTTTGATCCTAAAGAGTCCAGACCCATTCTCAAAACCGTCTGTCTAGGCAGTTCTTATTTTATAAACTTTAAATTTATCTTCCTGTGTTTTCCGGTTTTCCGGGCCTTACTCAACTAACGCTTGAGTAATCCACAACAAAACTTACCGGAAAATTTTAAAAAAGCGGAAAATTTTACCGCATTGTCCATTGATTAAAGCTGATTTGATTGAAAAACTTAACTTTACTTCATTTCTCTGTGGTTGGGTCAGGTTTGCTGAAAGGAAAACTAGTTGCTACAAATTTTTAATCAGATTTACTTTATTTTATTAATTTTTTTTTAAACTTCACCGATGAGCTCTTCTAAAGTTTTTTTCACCAAATACATTTTAACTAATAGTCCTACGTCAAAAGAAGTCAGAGAGTTCTCCAAAAGTTCTGCAAGAGCATTTTCAGCGCGTCTGAAGATATCGTCAACCTCTTCCAAGATGTTTGAGGAAATAAGACTCCGCGATGAAAAGGAAATTGTTCCGGCTTGGTCATCGTTCTGAAAATATAAAATAGTATTTTATCAATTATTTCCCTGTGGTTCTTGGTTTTAATAAGCTCACAAAATGTTTACCTGCACTGAAAAACTACGGAGCCTATTCACGACTTCTGTGTTGAGGTTCAATTTCAAGGACTCTATTTACACCTTCACAAATTTTTTAAAGGTTCTCCTCCAACTGTAAAAAAATTGTTTTAAATAAATTACTAACAAATTTTATAAGGCGAAGGATAAAGGACCATCAAAACGTTGAGAGAGGTGCGGAATTTGGCGTTTGGCTGAATGTTTACAGCAATCAAATTTGGGTTGAACGCCGTTTAAAATAAGAAATAAAAACAAAAATTAAGGAAATTCTTACTCTTTTTGGTGTTTCCTCGGTTTGGTGGACAACGTCCAGACATGGCGGACATTCCCTTCTAAGCCTTTCTCGATCTTGCAATTTTTTTCTAAAGAACATAGATTACAAAAAATCTTTACCCTCACAAAAAACCTTAATAATTGTTAAATAAAATATATTTATTGCAGTACGTGGATTATTTAGATACACTTTCATTTATTTAGCTTATGAAATACACTACCTGAGCTGGTCCCGCGTTGATAGGTTGTCATTTCTTTTTTTTTTAATAAGCATTCGAACATCGTATGGATGGTATTTTTTTCATTTAACTTCTAAAAAATGGAATGAGGATTAAAACAACAGATGTTTCAAAAGATCTCACCATCAATTTCTCTTTCCATATTTTATGTTCATGGAATGGCTTTTTCTTGGATCCAACACGGGTTTTCAGGTATCGATTATGGTATTGATACCACTAAAGAGCTCAAAAATATGATAAAAAGTAAAAGATAAAGAAACCTTACAAGATGCTTATAGGGAGCCTCACTTATGCTGCTCTGCTCAAATAAAGTGCTCACTTCTTTCAAAATAGACTGCATTTTTAGCTCAGGTTGCGAGTATGGTGAATTATTTGTGTAGAGGGACACGAATGTTCCCTTGCTCTCATTTAACCAGAGCTTGAGGACTTCCGAAAAGAAGTTCCTTCTAAAATATGGAGAGAAGATTAAGGTTTTAAGGTATTGTATTCCGAAGGCAAATTCTGGAAACTGGTAGAATTCTTAAGAATTCCATGAGTTTCCAGAAGGCAGATTCTTGTATATCCACCAGGGAAGGAGGGGTTTTCCAAAGATTGTATACCGCCTCCATGCAAGTGCTTCGCACTCACACAATAGGTATCGGACCCCCTTCTGTTCCTTCTGATTTTTCAGAAAGTTAATTAATTAAAATCTAATTTTTTCATTAGTCCTTATTTACTTACTCATAAGGTATGTACGTTTTTTTTTCTCTCATCGCTTTTACCACAGATTTTAAAACTGAGAAATCTGTGGATTTACTATGGTGGCTTTCGTCTAAAGTTTCTGTCGAAGATGACCAAGACCTCGAATGAAAGGAAAAAATGTTCAAAATGGAAATTTGAGCATTCCTGTATACTCCGCTTTTATCCTTAGAAATATTTTTAGCACAAGATACTGCTGATGCCACTGAAACGTGAAGTAAATTTTAAAAAAAGGTTTTTTTAAAAAAATAAATGTTAAGGTTACCTTGTTTCAGGTAGTTTTGGGTTGAGGAAAGTTGTCTTTTTATTTCCATTACACAGTGTTAAAAGCCTGCGAAAACTTTCTTTCATAAATGCAAAATAATCCTCGTAAATTACAAGCTGCATTTCGTCAAAGCCCTCAATGGAGTTTATATCGACGCCTAAGTGAACTGAACGATTATACCTAAGAATTTGAATTAAAACATTAATTTCATTCCCAATAATATTGTACACATGTCCAGCCGTAGGTTTTCGCAGTAGGGAGGCATCCGCAGATACCGCTATTTGCTACACCTGTCAGCCGATTCTTTGAAATTTAAATGCCTAGTCTCAGTTTGAATGGAAGGTTTACTCACTCTACTCGGTTTGAAGCATTCAATGGTTTCAGGAGATTGACTATTTCATTTTTATGAAATGCGTTAAATGAGAGTGTCACAAAAAATTCTTCAAATTTCGAGCGACCAGTGAGACACAGTTTGTACTCTTCAAGCAAATCCGCGAAGAGTAGAGGAACAACACCGCTGTCCGCACATCTCTTCTAAAAATATAATAGGTATAAATATTATAAAAACCTCTCATTCCAACAATGGCCATTGCTCTAAGTATCCGAGCAGTCATTACTGGCCTGATAGTCCAGTAAGCCGAAAAAAAATATTTAGAACTTTGTTTTCTTCGGAAATATGTAGAGGGTGGCTTCCTGAGTTTTACACAAAACCCCCCAGCTGTAGCCCCGCTGGCCTGGGGGGAGAGGGCGTTCAAAGACGACTTTTCCCTGTTTTTTGGCCTTAACTCCAAAAGCGATACGTTTCTGGTGATAAATCCATCCAAATCGCCAAATCCTGAACTTAAAAAGCTGATTTACCGTTTTGGAGATCAGGTAAAAAAACGCGAAAAGTTACCTTAAATCCCACCCCTCCTCTCCGCAGGCCGAGGGTTGTTGAGCTCCGCCTGGGGGGTTGCTAGGCCTAAATCCCATACACATTCAGAAGAAAAGCAAAATAGTTTTTATAGTTTTTTTTTATTACTCCCATGCTTAGATTTACTGCCCTTTAACTACAAAAGACGTCTTCCTTCTACACAGCACAGTATTCCTTCATATTAAACGTTAATTTTTAAACAAAATAGGGAAACATGTCGTTTTTCACCCACCTCATTTCCATCCAGCAAAAAATTGAAGCTCTCTTCAACCCTTGGAGCGAGCACAATTAATCCTGCATTGATTCCATCAAACGCTTCAAGCAGCCTTGGACGAAGATGCTGCTCATAAAATCCTTTCTGAAAGTTTAAAATACAAATAAATAGAAAATCATATCAACCTAATTTTTACGTTATTTTAACCGCCTTTTACTATTCCTTGAGTAATTTATAAATGATTCCGGAAATTTAGTGAAAGAGTCCTTACCACGTCGACTTGGTCACCAATCTCGTCGAAATAAGAACTATGAAGAAGTTCTTCCGGAGTTGCTTCATCCCTTTTTTGATCATGTAATAAAAATAATAATTAAAAGATGATCTTAAACATATATTATTTTGGCAAACAATTTTAGGCTATAACTAGTTAATAACTAAAGTACTTGTTAGAAGAGCTTCCAACGAAAACTTCCTTAATTAAAGAGAGTATATGACGGGGAAGTATAACGGAGGGGGAAGTATATGGGAGGGGAAGTATAAGTCAGGGGAAGTACAACGGAGGGAAAGTATAAAGGAGGGGGAAGTATAAGGGGGGGGGGATTATTATTTTTTTTCGAAAAATTTTCTAAGTTTTTTTGAAAAATTTTCCGACTTTTTTTTTCTTTATTTTCCGAGTTTTTTTTTAATTTTCTAATTTTTTTTAATTTTCTAAATTTTTTTGGTGAAAAGTTTTCCAGCTGTTCTTTTTTAGCGATTTTTTAAAAAATTTTTTAAGTTCTTTTGTTCGAAAATTTTTTTAAGTGTCAAGATAGAAATAATGGGCTCTTTGGCCTACGGAAATGCCTCTCGTAATGGGTAGAAGTATGAAATTTCTCCCTACTACATACAAAATAATAATTAAAAAGAGGCAATTTACACCAACAATTCGTAAAATATATAAGGAGTAATTGGTGGTGGACATTTCTTTCCGCCATTTTTTCAAAATTCACAAACGCCCTCGTTGCATTCTTGTTCACCGGCTAAAGTCTGTGTGAAAATTTGGTGAAAATCGGTTCAAAACTGTGGCCGTAAGGTGTTCCCGAAAAATGCTACGGACGGCCGGCCGGCCGGAACCACAGACAATGTTGAGATCGGTAAAGATCAATATTCGATTTGACCCGACGTGGAGGGTATCACAATAACTTCTTTAAGGAAGTTATACGTTCAGTAAAAGTGTCCTAACACGCAAAAACGTGAACTGTTAATTCTTCATGTCGCAGCTAACTTTATGCGTACATAGCGGGTTCAAATTTTACGTTTATTTTACGCGAAAAAAAATGCATTAAACCTCTAAAGGTGCAGAAACATGCAATATATGAATGTACCCCAAAACGTGCAGTATAAAATTTTGCTAAAATAACCTATTCGCCATGATTCGGAAAACTATCATAATTTCATCAATTTCTGAGTAGCGAAAAAAAAGGATGCAATTGCAAGTGCTTGTATTCGGTAAAAACGGTGAACTCTCGTCCCAGATATTAAGACCTAAATCTGACCATAAATTTTTTTCCTCTCATCTAAGTAACTTGAACCAAATACACACCAAAAAATTATTTCATTCATTAATTTTAAATACCTACTGTAAATTTAATAAAGTTCACTTACATGATTTTCAAAAAAGAAGTTATTTTCGCCATCTTGCTCGGTGCAAAACTTGAAAAGGAATGACTTAAACTTGAATAAAACTTGGTTTTATAGGGATTATTGTTGTTTATATTTCTTCTTAATTCCATAGATTTTTATCTTCTCGATGCTACTAGTTAATCCGGCACCTGAATGACCCTTGACCAGAATACTGGACTGTACCTATTTATCATTCAAAATTATTTTTGGAATAATTTAATAATTGAAATAATATTTTTGAATAATTGAAAAACCTATAAATTGTAATACAAATTGTTCAGAAATAAGACATGACTGGACTATAACTGTCGAAGACGTATTCCTTTAAATAGCAAAATATTCATTCATATTAAAAATTAATTTTTTAATAAAATAGGCAAACATGTCTTTTTTCAGCCAATTCATTTCCTTCAAGCAAAAAGTGAAGCTCCTTTCAACCCTTGGAGCGAGCAGTATTAATCCTGAATTGATTTCATTAAACACTTCAAGCAGCCTTAGACGAAGATGCTGTTTATAAAATCCTTTCTGAAAGTAAAAAATAAAAAATCCCGTTGTTTCTTTCAAAGAACAGGAAACAATTATCAAATACCACAAAACTAGATTTTTATAGAGCACTGCGGAAAGATGAATTCCCTAAAATAAGTGCTCACGCCCAGAAAATTATTGCGGCCTTCGCTTCTATGTTTGCCGACTTTTTCGACTAGGAAATGCGGAAAAACTCATTCAGAAACGATTGTTGTTTCATAAAATTATTGCCCCGTAGGTGAACCTACGAAAGAAACAATGGGATGTAAATGATTTCCATCTTTATGAATTAGGGAGTCCATACAGCCTGGGGGCTATTCCATTATGGGTTTGCAGTTTATAGCCAACAATCGTTGGCTTCGATCAGTTTGGTGACTATCGCATTCGTTTTCGTTTGTAACTTGAGGTGTAGATGAGTTATCCTCCACAGCCACCACTACTTGATAGTTAAAAGCTATAACCAAAAATGCAATTTTTAAAATAATTCTGGCCCTCCTCTAAAATTTCTTAAACTTTTGTGGCACCCTTATAAAATAGTTTGCCCAGCACTGGTTTAGAATATACCTTGGTTACTTGGTGGATGTTGACTACTTAAAGTTCTCAATTGAGCAATTACTAGTTTGAAGCATTTTTTGGGAATCATAAGAACAAAATTCGAATTTAGGTGTCTAACAATCATTTGAGCTTTTGATAGTTCCGAAAGCGCAAATGGAGTTAATCCCCCTAATAGGAATTTCTCCGATAAAATTTTTTCTTCTTCCGTGCTAGTTTCGCCTTAAGAAAAAATGAAACTCTCGCCACAACCGCTGGAAAGTCGTACATTTTAACTTCGTTAAAGATGTTATTTTCAACTGCCTCAGCGAACGAGGCAAAAAGGCTTTTTTGAATAGCTGCCTCAGCTCGAGTTTTCAGTTTTTGCAAAATTTCTAGGGGTCAGATAAGGCATTCCTTCTAGGCGGCACGCCTTAAGATATTAAGCTACTTAAATAGTGTGCAAAACTCTCAAAAGCTCGATTGGTGTTTCTTGGCCAGGTCATCAAGTACAATGAACTGATAGTTCGTTAACTTAAGTATGATGGAAAAGACTGTTCCTTTTTAATTATGGTAAGTCAATAAATAATTTTAATATTCATCTTTCCTTTCCTCTCGGTTTTTCGGATCTCGAAGCTGTCATCCTCCGTCCGTCATAATGTCGTAGGCGAGGGTGAACGGGGGATGCGAAATCACTAATCAGGCTTTTGCAGAGTGCACGAGGAGAACGGCGGATCGCGGCACGTTCGACTCAACGGGGGCGGCTGAGTGGGGTTTTCGCTTTTCAAGACTTGCGCCCTTTTAGTTCCAGACGTTTCTCTCGCGGGGCAGTAGAGCGGCGCGGGTGCCGGGACATGCAGCACCACTCACGACTCGTCGCAACTCTCAACAGTGCCTTCTTACCCCTAACACATGTAAGTTTACTTCTAATTTCACGATGTTCGTAGACATATCGAATGAAAGCATAAAAAACCGAAGAGGTTACACATTCCTTATCCTCTTTTTCCTCCCTACAATCACCAATCCCAAAAATTCTGTTATAATTATTTTTTGTATTCGACCTCTTAACCAATTTTTTTTAAACTTACCAGACAAACAATTAAATCCTAATCATAATTTGCCAGCTAATTTATTGGTGGCACTTCCTCTATTTTAAATTCTAGCAGAGGACAATTGAAATATACTATATAAACAAATATTAGCCATTCACCCCTACATTCATGATATTATTATATGTATAGGTAAAATAACCCATGATCACATTTTATTGTTATGATTCTATCCTCAATGTTAATATTGGCGTTATTATAAATAAAATTTAATGACTTTAAGGCGTAAAAATTTATGATTTTTTCAAAAACTAGTCTGTTCCATGCGTTTTCTAATACATAGTAAATTATTTTAATTAATTTGACTTTATTAAAAGGAAGTTTTTGAGGTGAACTAATTCTACGAACGACCACTAATCTAATTCCTCCTTCCTCAAAGAGAAGTTATTGTGACACCCTCCTTGAAATGACCTTTGGATAAAGCCCTTATTAACTTCCTCAAATAGAAGTTTTAATTTTATTGTCTTAATTTTATTTAATTACTTTAATGCAGTTTCAATTTTATTTGAATATATAGAATTTTATAAACTTTCTATTCAAAAGTTTCTTTTAATTCCTTGAGTTTTTCGGATTATTCATCGGATTATTCAAGTTGTAATAGATGCTGTGCGCTGATATTTTAGTGAAAATTGTTTAAAATATTTGTTTTTATGAATCTTGCGGTTATTCAACAATAAAATGTAAAGAGGGTGGCGTTGTGATAAAACCTTTAAGGCTGTTTGTTTTTGTTCGGGGTTTTGAATACATTACTCGTGCTTACGCTTTTTTCCCTGTCACGTTTTGCCCGAACAATTAAAAAGTTTAACAGTAATATCCTGTGGGTGGTTTAGTTTTTTAAAAATAAAAAAATTTTACGCATATTTACGGAATTATGCTGCAATAAAGTGAAAGTGAGGTCGTAAATTTTCTATGAAGTGATGGAATGGGGGTGCTACTTACCCGTTTTATGTCTAGAGTCTTTTATTAGGTTCGCCGATTTATCTTTATTTTCATTCTTTTAACCAGAGGGTTTTTAATTTTATTCAATTCAAAGGTTGACGGTTTCAGTGACGGCCCAAGGAGTCAACCCTGAGTTGTACGATTCGGCGGCGGGGGTTGTCAATGCAAGAAAACTTTTTTTTTTCATAAAAGTTTTTCTTGAAAAAACTAAGTTTTTTAGGAAAACCCTCATAAAAGATTTAAAATGCAGAATTCTGTTTGAAATGAAGAACGATTATATTAGGTAAAGATTAGGTCATAATTAAGGCAGTAGTGCATCAAAACATTAAATTGACAGATCTCCGCCATTTTTGCGAATTTCAAACAAAGAAAAAGCTATTAATTTTTAAGCACGAAAGAAAGAATCTGTGAAGTGTTCTGGAAAAAGCTGGCAACAATGATTTGGTGAAGACAGCGGATCTGGAAGACCCTTTTCCAAAAACCGAACATGAAGGGTAATACAATATTTTCTCATTCATCATAAGTGTAAAGAGCAGTAATAGGGAATTTTAAGGCGTTTTCGGATGCCTGAGGAAAATGAAAATTTTTAAACGCGTTTGACGTGAAAAAGGAATGGTTTTCGGTGGTGACATTCTCCCAAAATAGTGATTAAAATTTTTAATAAAACTCCTTCCTCATTAGAAGTTATAGAAATACCGTCGTTTTTGGAAATGGGTCTTTATAACTCCGTGGGGACATGAGCAATGATTTTTGATGGCGAAATCGTTAGTGACGGTTGTGCGGCAGGCGCCACTTTTTTCTGGATACCACTTCACAGAATATTCACCTCCTCCTTTATTTAAGGAAGTTCTCGCCGGAGCAAGCTCCAGTTCTCACTAAAAATTTTACGTAAGATATCTTTTATTCTTTTTTTAAAAAAAAACCATTTTTTGGATGCGGCGAAGAAAAAAAAACACTACGTAAACACAGCAAACATTTTGATAATTATTTAAACCCTCGTAAAAAATTTAATTTTGGAGAATTCGCCGTTGGAAAATGCGTGGGAAAATGGTTGCCTCTCTTGAATTAGGGCGGCCTCATCGATCCTTCTTTAGGGATCCTAAATTTGCGTTTAATAACTTATTATATAAAATTGTTTATTTTTAATACTATTTTAGGATTTTTATTTAATTAAAAAAATATTTATATAATATTTAGGTTGGACGTAGTTAGTCGTAAAATGAACTGGAACATTAAAATTATGTTCTTTTCTTTTCATTTTATTAAAATGGTTATGAAGAGACCAGAAAGGGGACTTGAACCATTTTCCCTTTTTCCCGTCGTCTTCCACCCTTTTTCCGTTTGCCTACTCCGCCTTTTTTTCCACTTAGCTGCAGACCTGTCAAGACCCCCTCCTCTCTCTACCGCCCTCTTCATCTCGTTACCCTTACCTTCTAGTGTATTTTCATTTCGGGAAAGAAAATAATCTAAAAGACACATTCCTATCCAGAAAGGAATCTCTTTTATTTAGTTTAATATCCGTCTTGTTCTTTGTGAGGAAATAAAACTGCTACCTATATTTTGACATGAAGACGTCTTTTAGCATAAGGTGGTTTGGGGCAATTTTTATTTCTATTACGTAAGCGAGTACGTAATTTTATTTGACTTATAACTCTTATAAGTTATAACCTTGCAACCCACGTAACTTATGATATGAGTTATATTACTTAAGTTTATCGTTATTAATAAAACTGTATAAAGGGTACTTTACTATAATTATAATTATTAAATAAATAATTTTTTTTGTGTGCAAGAATCAGTTCAAAATCCTAATTAAATTAAAAGAATCAGTTCAAAATACAATTTACTGCTGTCACCTTTTCCTCAGTCGAGACAGGGGGCAGGGTGTGAAAATTGTGATTCTTTACCTTTTTAACTTCCTTAAAGAAGTTATTGTAATACCCTCCACGTCGGGTTTACTTATACTTTCCCTCCCTACTACATCCCCTTCCGTTATACTTTCGTTCCCTTATACTTCCCCCTCCATTATACTTCACCCTCTGTTGTACTACCCCTCACTTATACTTCCCCTCCCATTTACTTCCCCTCACTTATACTTCCCCTCCCACATACTTCCCCTCCATTTACTTCCCTCAATATACTTCCCCTCCCATACTTCCCCTCCATTTACTTCCCCCCTTATACTTCCCCTCCCACATACTTCCCACTCTGTTATACTTCCCCTTCAATACTTCCCACTCCGTTACTTCCCCTCCATATACTTCCCACTCCGTTATACTTCCCCTCCCATATACTTCCCCCTACGTTTTACGTCCCCTCCCTTATACTTCCCCTCCGTTATACTTCACCCTCTGTTGTACTACCCCTCACTTATACTTCCCCTCCCACATACTTCCCACTCCGTTACTTCCCCTCCCACATACTTCCCACTCCGTTATACTTCCCCTTCATATACTTCCCACTCCGTTATACTTCCCCTTCCATATACTTCCCACTCCGTTATACTTCCCCTCCCATATACTTCCCCCTACGTTTTACTCCCTCCCTTATACTTCCCCTCCGTTATACTTCACCCTCTGTACTACCCCTCACTTATACTTCCCCCTCCCATTTACTTCCCCTCCTTATACTTCCCCTCCACACATACTTCCCACTCCGTTACTTCCCCTTCAATACTTCCCACTCCGTTATACTTCCCCTTCCATATACTTCCCACTCCGTTATACTTCCCCTTCCATATACTTCCCACTCCGTTATACTTCCCCCCCATATACTTCCCCCTACGTTTTACGTCCCCTCCCTTATACTTCCCCCTCCGTTATACTTCACCCTCTGTTATACAACCCCTCACTTAACTTCCCCCTCCCATATACTTCCCCCTCCGTTATACTTCCCCTCCCATACTTCCCCTCCCATATACTTCCCACTCCGTTATACTTCCCCTTACGTTTTACGTCCCCTCCGTTATACTTCCCCCTCCTGTATAGATACTTCTCTTTAAGGAAGTTTTCGTTGGAAGCTCTTCAAACCAGTACTTTTTTCCCTCTCTTTTACGGGCGCCAGGCCGATTTTCCTTTTTAAATTCAAGAACGGCGAAACTTTGGTTTAATAATCTTCAGAAACAATTAACGAAAACAGAAAAAGAAAAAAAACAATTCGTATTTAATTTCAAACTATCAACCAATTCATTTACAAAAATTATTTAAAGAGATATAAAAAAACTCACAAGAAAAACCAGGCCTGGACCTAAAAAACTATCACTTTTACAAGTTTCTCAATTTTTGAGCCGGTGAAAATTACATATAAAAAAACAACTTCTCTTTCCTGCTTCTTTTTCCCGACTCCCCGAATTAACTTCCTTAAAGAAGTTATGTGACACCCTCCACTTCGGGTTTTTGGGGAAGGGTCTTCTAGACCCCGGATTTTTCTCTTCTACTCCTCTCCTCCTCTTTCCCACTTTTCCTTCTTAATCCTCAATCATGATATCTTTATTTAGTCCTTTACCTGCCATCTATTAATAAAATTGGAACACAATTATACTGAATTTTTTCCACTCACTTTTTTTAACGTTACAAACTCTCCCCTTTCCCTCAAAAAAAAAAAAGAAGTTATTTCACAAATAACTAGCACTAAGGTTCCGGAGTGCCGGGTTTGAGGTCCTTAACGTGCCAGGTGCCAAGATCGCGACCATCCTCATCCTCCAAATGGTAAGCCACCTCTGAAAGGCGCTCCCTCACTTTGCACTTTACAAACTTTGGGCACAAAGTTAAGCTTAGCCGCTATAAAATTCGCCGCATCGCTGAGGACGACATTTTTCCTCCAGACCACCTGTCCTAGCTCGTACTCGACGGTTCTTCTCCCCTTATACAGACGTCGTCGGTTCTTCTCGTAGGCTTGCCTTAACCGGTCTCGAACCACCTCGTAGAGATGGTCGACTCGTTGCTCTCGGTTTATTGGCGAAATCTCTTCTCCGGCTGTCACCTCCTGACGCTGCTGGCTCTCTCCCGAAGTTGAGGTAGGCCGGGGTGAATCCAGTCACTTCGTGGAACGCGGTATTCGTGGCAAAGGCCAGTTTTTGCAAATTTTTGTCCCACGAACGCTGGTTTTCTTCAACATATGACCGGATCATCGTCTTTATTACTCGGTTAACCCTCTCCTCAGGGTTAGCTTGAGGGTGGTACCAAGGGGTGAACCACAATGAAATGCCGTATTCGAGGGCTAAGGCGTTTTGGTCCCTACTCTTCAGCTGCGAACCATTGTCGCAGATCAATACCTTCGGGGCTCCAAATTTTAAAATGAACGTCTCTTCCAAAAATTTTCGAACTCCTTTCGCCGTTGCCTGACGTAGGGGGGCGATAACCACGTACTTCGAGAAGTAATCCGTCGCATCGACGATATATTTATTTTGTTGAGGACCTGGGCAGCGGCCCCAAAGTGGGCAACTTTGTACTTTGGCCGTCCGGCCGGAGCCACAGACAAAGTTGAGATCAATAAAGATTTCGAATTGACCCTCCGGGGTCTGGAAGACCCTTCCCCAAAAACCCGACGTGGAGGGTATCATAATAACTTCTTTAAGGAAGTTAAAACCGAGCAATCTCTGGATTGACTGGTTGTCTTTCGTGGACACTTTCCATCTGCACTTCCTCGCTCTTGCAACCTTTTCCTAAAGAACACTAACTTATGATATGACTTATACATAAGATTATCGTCGTTATTTTTAAAACTGTATAAAGATTATTATTATTATTTATTTTTTATTTTTGGCAAGAATCAGTTCAAATCAATTGTTATAACTTAAAATATTATCAACCGGTTAATCTGATCAAAATGACCCAACCTTAACTTTTACACTAAAAATTTTCCGTTTATTTTGATAAATAATTCGCTTTATGTGATCTAATGTGAAAAAAGGTGAAAAAAATTGGGGCTGGAGATCTTTTCTTTCTACTTTCACTTTCCTTTATTTCAATGTGTAAATAAACATTCCAGGTATAAATAAACAGGTTCAAACCACGATGTAGAGATTTTGAAAAAAGTTAAACTTTTAAAAATTTATCATTGTGGTCCTATCTATCCCTCCCTACTCTAAATTCGCATTTACATGAACATGAAAATGTTTTCAAGATCGAAATAAATCTCGTTTTTATGAACAACGTAATGCGTCTTGTGCGCTAATTGTGCGATGTGCGATCCCCCTCCCCCGCGCTTAGTAATACCAGTCGTTCACATAGAGCGGCGAATACACATAAAATTGATTTGGCAATTGGGACGGGAAATAAAAGGCCAAAAGTGCGTTTAGAAATGTTGACCTTAAAAATTAAAGTAGTAAAAACCTTTAAATACTCTTCTTCTTTATCAATAAATTTATTATGAAAATGAATACATAAATTAAAAATAATTATACATAATATACCAAAATAAAAAATAAAGCAGAGCATATATAGGCAAAGAATGGGTTATAACGACGCAAATACTGCAAAAATAAAGAAATGGAAAAAAAAGAATACACAATCGAAAAGGCAAAATCATTTGAAGGGCCGGGGAAGAACGATCAGGGTCAATTTTTCACGAAATTGAGATTTAAACGCCATCTTGTAGGTCTTTTCGAGACGAATAAATGCATGTATTTCATTGGGAAAAATGTTGATAGTTTGCCTAAAAAACACGGAGAAAGATAGGGCGTTCTGTGAAAATCAATCAGGGTCCGCGCGCTCAATTGTGAATATCTCAAAAACACTGAAAAGTGACCCTGATCGTTCTTCCCCCGGCCCTTCATTTGCCTCCAAAGCTACGGCATATGCTATAGGAACGATTGAACGAATTTTGTAGGAAAGAACGGTTTAAAAGTTACTTTAAAAAAGTAAAAAAAAAAAGATTTTTTTTATTTTTTGCAATTCAAACTCCAGACGGTTTAAAAAACCATGCAGTACTATTTAGAATAGAATAGAATAGAAACTTCTTTTTTATTTAGCTATTAGCTAGTTTTTTTACATTTTTACACTTACATAGTTTTAACATACTCTTTGATTTTAAATTTAAATTGTTTTAGTTTTTTACTTTTTTAATATTTTCTGGCAGTTGATTGAAATGAGTTACTACCCTCTTTGAATACAATATTATAGTTGGTGCTACTTTTCGATTTTTCAATATACAAGTTATTTTGCTGCCTCGTGTAATGTCCGTGAATTTCTTTTACATTATTTACGTGATCCTATATTTTATATTGGTAACTTATCGTTTAATGCCTTCCATATAAAAATCAGTTCGTGCATAAATAAATATTTCTTTACATTTAACCATTCCAAATTTTTCAACAGCTCTTCACTTGGCGTCATTCTTTTTTTATTTAATACGATTTTCATGCTTTTATTTTGAAATATTTGTAATTTATTTATCAACGAATTGTTTAAATAATATAGTATGGTATTACAATAGTTCAAGTGGGGAAGTATTAGAGCATTGTAAATGTATTTTTTTTTTTTTTGTATTTTCAGGCAAAAAACTTAATCTCCTCATAAAATCTATTTTTTCCCAATTTTTTTTTTACAATATGACTAGTATGCTCATTAAAATTTAATTTATAATCTATGTACACCCCTTTATAATCTATGTACACCCCGTTTCAGCATTATTTTATACAGGGTGTCCGGAAACACATGGCATACGTCTGGGAGAGCGTTAAAAAGTGGTGTTGTGAAAAAAAGTTATATGTAAACCCTCCCTAATTTAAATCAAAGAATTTGATGGTGTAGTTTAGAATGGTTTGGATGTACAGGGTGTCCCAAACAGAACTTAACTTCGTATTTCAAATGAGAACCCTTGTATTTTATTTCGGATTCGTAATCTACGCAAAATTTCAAGTGGATTATGAATTAGACTATCATATAACCAGTTTTTACAACTTTATAGAGACTCGAAGATGGGCTTGCAGCCAACTGTTGGTTTAAAAATTTTCAACTTTTACCAACAAACATTTATTTGGAGAAATAGCCGACGTTTCGAGCTATGTAAGCTCTTTCTTAAGGCGGCCTAAAATACAGATATTTTGACATTAATCAATCTTAAATGCAACAAAAAACAAATACAATTTGGTTTTGGCCGCTCCACGGGAGAAAAAGTTTGTTGAACTTTTAAATTATTTTATTAGACCGGTTTCGACGTATACATCATCCTCAGTATAATAACTACAATTGTACATGGTTAATAGAAAATGAAAATGAAAAAATTATTGTTTAACCTTTTGGTTTTACATTAAAGACAAAAGAAATAAAAATAAAAATTGAAAACTTGATTGAAAACTCGATAGATACTTCAAAAACCAAATTGTATTGATAAACTCCACCACAGTTCCAACAAAAAGATGACAAAAAACAAAACTCACAGTCTCCCAAAGTTTAACTTGGTATAAGCATTGTCGAAAAAAATTGAACATCAATTAATTTACTCCTATGTGACAGAAAAATTTGAAATAAAATAACAATTGAAGAATTGAAGACAAAGCTTATTAGTCGATCAGCCAATATACTCTAATTTTTATTAGACAACTTTACAAAATGTTTATTATAATCAGAATTTTCTTTCTTCTTTTTCTATTCCGTCGTTTTATTTCTATATCGTAAAGGATGTCTTCTTATTTTGAACAATCGACGCAAGTTTTTATTCTTTATTTTGTTAGAACATGTTTCGAGAGCAGATCGCTCTCCTCATCAGCCTACAAAAGTGGATACGATTAATAATATTTTTTCTTTGATAATCTATATAAAAATATAGAACTAGAGTTAAAAAATAGTTAAATAACAATTTAAATATCTATAAAAATATTGAGCTATAGAGAAATATATAAAATGTCCCGTCTGAAGGACATGTTGGTCCAAGCCTGTGAGCTCTTTTTTATTTCTTATATTATTTGTGTTGATCTATTCTTTTTTGAGCAGCTGGACTGTTTTCCTATATATACTTTCTTACATGTACATGCTAGGGAGTATACGACATCTGATTTAAACCATTTTGCATTTTTGTCTTATTTGGGGAAGGATACTTTTTATATTTTTTTGGATTGTATCATAAAATATACATGTTCCCTTATCGTTTCTTCCGTTATGAGGATTTTTTTAATTTTTCTGTGAGCCCTGTGACATATGTTAATCCAACAATGTTTTTAAATCCCTATCTTTTGTTTCTGCGGGTTTTCTTTGTACATTGTTGTATAGTTTTTTTTTTCTTTTTGTATTAATTGGTTAATTAATGGCTTAGGACATAATATTAAATTTGATGAGTGCAAAATACTAGGGATGAAAAAAAAAAAATGGAAACAAATGATTAACTTTAGAAAATGTCCACATCAAGGGGACTCTTCCCTTTTCCCCCCAAAAAAATCGTTTTTTTTTTTTTTTTAATTAAAGTTTAACCTTTTCTGCATCCAACGGTATAAGTATTTTTAAGTTTGATGATCGGAAGTGTTCGAAAAAAATTTTGAAAAAAAAATCTGAATTCTGAACATCAGTTCACCTCATTTCCTCAACTTCTAATAATATGAAATTAATAATATATAGACAAGCGTTATATTACTGGGGGGAAAAATAGAAAAGGTATTAGGAAAATAATAAATTCAATAAATATAAAACTTTTATTATTATTTTTAAAAACTAAAATTCGCCCGCTCCATAGATGGTCCCTCGGCTTCCTCCAATTCTTCCTCAAGCCTCCTCCTTGCTCGGGGTTTTTCTTGGCGAGCTTCCTTGGAGGCCTCCAAGAACATTCTGTTTCCTTCTCTGAGTCTTATGTCGTCAGCTCTCCTTAGGGCTTTTACGCAGAGGCGGCCGGGCTCGGAACCAAGGATTTGAAGCACCCGGCAGCATGCAATATTCCCATAAAAAAAAAGTGTGTCCATCCACGAA
>JACGAQ010003835.1:0-23510 GCA_014119065.1 Orius insidiosus | reverse complement strand
CAAAGCAAACTCAGGTTAATCACGGCTAATGAATTTAACTTATGTAGCTAACAAACTCAAATAATAATATATTACTTTTAAATTTTAGAGTTTTGTTGTTTTTGGTTGTACGCGCCTCTATTATAAGATTCAAGTTGTTGTCGGTCGAAAAAGGCACATGGGCTTTTTCGTGTCAATAAAAAAAAATGGCTAAATTGCAAGTGTAATTTATTCAAAAAATCTCCTCAATTATCAAAAAACTACATTTTTTGGTCCTCATCGGGTCGGATTGGAGGAGATTACGGAATCTACGGACGGATTTTATATAATATTTACGGTCGGATCATCATCATCAGTAACCTCTCGGATTGATCATTTTGGAATCTACGCTCGGATCTTCACAATTAACATCTACGGACGGATCTCTTTTAGATTTTCATTCTCTCTTGGACATCACTTCGGATCGTTCGCCTAAGACGCCAAAGTCGCAGTAAGTCAGGCTTATCCTAATTCTCATTTTTATCCTTATTATCCTAATTTTCCTCACGTTTTCCTGGGTTTAATTTTTTCAATAATCAAAAATGTCAGACATGAAAAGGGCACAAGTTAAGATGAGAACGACTAAAGCGTCGATTCAAAAATGTACAACTACGTCACATCTCAAGAATTCCAAGACGAAGTTACGGTAACGAGTTTACAATTGAAGTTAGACAGACTCAACATTAATTTCTCGGAATTTGAAGCCTCTTTCATAGATATAGAATCAGGAAAAATAGGATCAGGGAGGAAGACATAACCGGCTTTTCGGAGTATGAAGAGAATACATGTTCACAAAAATGGAATTATCTAAGAAATTCAAGAATTAGAAAATATTAAGAACAGTCCAAGCGATGAGTCAGAAAGTTCAGGCTCAGAAAACTCTCTAGACAAATCGGAAAAATTTTTAAACATTCGGAAAAGTCTTTAAGGAAATCGGAGAAACTATCGACTTCGGATAGGTCGAGAAATGGATATTCAGGGAAAATTCCCAAAATGAGTCTTAAACACTTTAACGGAAAGGAAGATGAATTCCTATCATTTATGAGAATTTTAAATCAATTATCCATGAAAACGATCAAATCATATCTACCTAAATCAAAAATTTCAATACCTTCGGAGTGTTTTAGATGGCCGAGCGTTGGACCTCATAAATGGAATTACAGTCTCGGAGAAAATTATGACTTTGCATGGAACACCTTGGTCAATCATTACAAAAATAATAAAATCTCACGGAAATACACTTATCAAACTTGTTTGAAGCGAAGAAATTAGAGGTACAATCTGCTGACGGTCTTAAGCAACTTCACAATGTTTTTTTATCAAATTTGAATTCATTATCCAAGCTTGAAATTGATATAAAAGGAAGTGATCCTTTTTTGGTTTACTTATTGTCATCAAAGTAGATAATTTAACGTTAAAATCATGGGAAGAGGAATGTTCAGGCGATAAGAATATTTCAACTTAAAAAATTGGAAGATTTTCTTATCAACCAGTACCAATTTTTGGAATCTTATGAGAAAAAGAAAGGACCTTCCTCGAAAACTGGCCCAAAAATGAGCACTAGCCTTATTTCCTCGGTTAAGGCACCAAATGGTTGTAAAATTTGTAAGGACAAAGAATGGCATCCATTATACAAGTGCAAAGAATTTTTAAAGGAAAACATTGACGGTCGGAGGGACATTGTGAAAATCAAACTCATGTTTCAATGTTTATCTTCTAGTCACAAGGTCTCGGATTGCAAGGGTCGCCTATGCTCAAGATGCAACGGAAGGCATAATTATCTCATATGTAAATCCGATGAACATAAGAATAACAAATTATCATCCTCCACGGTGGGGAGGGAGTCTACGGATAAAGCTCTGGTTCTTTGCGCGGTTTCTATTCAGCGAGCGGTATCGCTTCCTACAGTCCTTGTTGTTGTGCAGGGAAAGCTCAATCGCTGTTCGGGCGATTTATTTTGGATTCTGGATCAGAGATAAATTTTATAACAAAGAAATTCTTTAATAAACTATGTTGCCTATCAAAGATGACATGTTGGAATTAAGCGGCATCGGTAATAATACATCTGTGTCGAGGATTTGTCACTACACAAATTAAGTCAAGAATTTCTACCTACAACACGGATTTGAACTTTTATGTTATTCCCGAGTTATCTTATGTTCCAAAGGAAGTAAACTTTTTACAGAATTTACCAAATTTTGTGACTGAAGGATTGGCTGATCCTTATCTCGTTGAAAATAGCAAGGAAATTGATGGAATATTAGGAGTAGAAGTATTCTTCCAATGTATAAAACCGGAAAAAATATTTAATGGTTCGGCAGTCCTTATTAAAACTGAATTAGGTTGGATTTTTGGCGGCACTGCTCGAAAGCCTGATGTTTCTTCGACTGGATGCCTTTTATCATTTGAATCGGAACTCGACAATTTATCTAAGGCTAAGATAGAAGTGGAGCCTGAATTTTGTGAAAATTATTTCAAAAATACTATTCAAATTCATGAAGATGGAAAATTTATTGTATCGCTCCCATTTAAGGATGACCCGGAAAGACTTGGACGATCATTTGAAGGGGCACTCTCACGATTTAAGAATTTAGAAAGGAAGTTAGATGCTAATTTAACTATAAAAGATCAATATTGTGACTTCATGAAGGAATATTTAGAAATGGACCACATGGAATTAATTCCCACATCGGAATTGGAGACAGAATCACCTCATTATTACATTCCACATCATGCGGTATTTAAAGAAAGCTCGACATCAAGTTTACGGGTGGTTTGATGCTTCATTTAAGACATCCAATGGAGTGAGTTTAAATGAATTGTTATGTATTGGCCCCCCATTACATAATGACATTTTTAAAATTTTGCTGCTTTTCCGCCTTCCCAGTTTTGCATTAACTGCAGACGTTGCGAAAATGTATCGGCAGATATGGATAAACCCAAAACAGCGAGACTTTCAGAGAATCCTTTGGAGGGAAAATTCCCAAGAGCCGATTAAACACTATCGGCTAAAAACGGTAACCTACGGAACCAGTTCAGCACCCTATTTAGCCATCAGATGCTTGCATGAGATTGCAAATGAAATCCAAATCTCAGAACCGGATATTTCTCGAATACTGCGATATAATCTTTTTATGGATGTTTTAACGGGTGCGGATACTTTTGAAAAATTAAAATTCATACAAGATCGATTAGAATCTATACTAAAATAAGGGGATTGCCATTAAGAAAATGGTGTTCCAACTCGGAGCGACTAATGAAATTACTCTCGGAAGTAAAGGAAAAACATTACACTGTGGAAATCGGAAATAGTAAAATGGTGGACCCAGTAAACCCATTGGGCTTAAAATGGAATCCGCAAACGGATAATTTAATAGTCATAATACATGGATGGAAGAATAACACCATCACCAAGAGGCAAATTTTAGCGGACATTCATAGTATTTGGGACCCTTTGGGTTTTTATCAGCTGTCTTGATCAAAGGAAGGATATTCTTGCAAGAGTTGTGGAAGGAGAAGTTAAATTGGGACTCAGCTTTACCGGATAATCTAACATCAAAATGGTTGAAATATCGAGAAGGATTGTACAAATTAAATGGAGTAGAAATTCCACGGAAAATCGTAATCAACACTGATCATACAAACTATGAAATACACGGATTTTGCGATGCGTCTGCCAAAGCGTATGCCATTTGCATTTATGTGAAAACTCAGACAAACAATGACATGTCAGTTAAATTGATGTGTTCTAAAGCCAGAGTGGCACCGTTGGAAATTGTTAGTATTCCAAGATTGGAATTATTAGGTGCAGTTTTACTTGCTGAAACCATGGCAACGGTTCATAAAATTATTCCTGATGCTAAATTATTTTATTGGTCGGATTCAAAGGTTGTTTTGACGTGGATTAGTGGCTTTCCATGTCAATGGCAGACATATGTAGGAAACAGAGTTAACAAGATCCAAGAACTCTCTGAGATCCATCAATGGAGGTATGTTGCATCTAAAGAAAACCCGGCAGATTTACTACTAAAGGTATTGCAGCTGAAGATCTAATGGGAAAGGCCCTATGGTGGCAGGGCCCAGAGTGGCTGTGTCAAGACCAATCAGACCACGACTGGACGATACCTTGTGAAGATGTGCCTGAATCTAGAAAGGATAAATTCGTATTAATTAGTAGTAAATCAACAGAATTTAAATTTTTTTGGAATGAATTGTCTCAGAAATTTTCAAATTGGATGCAATTAGAATTATGGCTTGGATAGGTAGATTTGTCGAAAACGTCAAAGGTGCAAAAATACTCTCTGGTGAATTGTCGGCAACAGAAATCAACAAAGGTGTCAATAGAATAATACTGTTGGAACAAAAACATAAATTCGAAAATGATATAGAAAACTTGGAAAAAAGGGGTTGAGTATCTACACAAAGCTCGATCTCTTCATTAGCCCCATTTTTTGATGAAAATCATGGTCTAAGAGTTGGTGGCCGACTCACACATGCAAAGATTGAAAATAATCAAAAACATCCTTTGATACTACCGTATAAAAGCAAAATTACTGAATTACTGTTAAACCACATTCACCTGACAAAATATCATTGTGGGCCCCAAACTCTATTGGCTATCGTTAGAGAAAACTATTGGCCAATAAAAGGAAAAAGCGCTGCAAAATCTGTCGTGCATAACTGCGTAACCTGCAGAAGAGCAATGCCATATCCTTTATGCCAAAAAATGGCAGATTTGCCGAAAGATAGAGTTACTCCAGCGCGCCCGTTCGAGAACACTGGTGTAGACTTTTGACTCCTAATCATTTCCTTATACCCGGTCCTACAAGTTCCACTCTCCCTGAGCCTGACCTGACCAACAAAATGCTGCTTCAGAGGTACGAGAAACTGCAAAAATTGTACCAAATCTTTTGGAAGCGGTGGTCTTCAGAATACCTTACCAGCCTCCAACAAAGAAGTAAATGGAGGTTTCAAACGAACAACATTAAGTTGGGAACACTTGCCGTGTTAAAGGATGAGAATCAACCCCCTTACGCATGGAAGATGGCGCGCGTTGTACAATTACATCCAGGATCAGACGGCGTTGTTCGTGTTGCAACTGTTAAGACGGCAACGGGCACATTACGACGACCAATTACAAAAATTTGCCCTATTTTAGACGAAGTTTAAAAAAAAAAAATTTTTGGATTGTATAACTTACATAATTTAAATTGATGTTGTAAAATTAATACTATTAATTTAGGTGGGGAGTATGAAGGTTTGTTTTATATTACTTTTAAATTTTAGAGAGAATTTTTTGTTTTTGGTTGGTAACGCTGTTACCTCCCCTATGTTTATAAGATTCAAGTTGTTGTCGGTCGAAAAAGGCACATGGGCATTTTTCGTGTCAATAAAAAAATGGCTAAATTGCAAGTGTAATTTATTCAAAAAATCTCCTCAATTATCAAAAAACTACACTCTTCCTAAAAAAACAAAAGAGTTAATTAATTAATAAAAGTACATCGTTTGTGCTGGAGATGGGAAAAGCTGGGAAAAGTAAACAAAATTTTAAAGTATCAAAGTGGAAGAGAAGACCACACGACAGGCGTGAACAGCTCAAATAAGTACATACGTGTGGTTAAAAATAAAAAATAAAAAAATTTGAAGAAGCAAAATGCAAGCACTGATGTGACGTCATAGGTGTCATATAAGAGCAACGGCCACAGAACAACAATAACAAGTTTTCGTTGTTCTGCGACTTCGCGTCGTTTTCACGTCTTTCTTTTTACGTCTTATCTCTTTTATCGGTTGGGTTAGGGGGTTCTCCTTCGTCACGTGGGTTGTGACGTGTAAACCATAAATTAATAATATTTTATTAAGAGAAGATAAGGGCGAGTTTGATCCCAGAAAAAATTATTCAAATACTTTGAATCCTTTGAACCCTGTCGATGCAACTCCATCAACTTCCTCAGGAACAGCCGAATATTTCACTTCGTTTACTACCATTTATGATGAAGAAAAAAAAATTTAATTGTTGGTCCAAATTTAAAATGGAAAATATGATTTGAAAATGAATTTTAAAAAACCTTTTTCGAGATCGTCATTTTGAATGAATTTTTTCTTTTTTTTTTTTTCGAAATTAAAAATAACTAAAAAAACTTTTTCGATATCGTGTTGTTTAAATGAAATATTTTTTAACATTGTATATTTATGTATATTTTTTATTTTGTTCGTTGTTGTTTATTGTCTCGAGAAAGAGAAGGCGATCGTTTCTTCCAGCTCTCGCTCGACACTTTATTGGTCACGCTGTCCGTGTTTGTGTTTTCAATGATGGCTTTGCATTGATTTACAAGTTTTAGAAGAATCGGAATTTCTTCTTCCAAGAAATTCGGCGCTCTTGCTCTTTTCGTAAGACCCATACCTAAAATATGAAAAAGTAGGTTGAAGGAAAAACAAGTCTACGAATATTCCAAAATAATCGATTATTTCCCTGAATCAGACCGATAGTTGTCGGACTGATAAATATTGGAACAAAAACGCACGACCTTAAGAAATTTCAGGACCCTATCTGCCATTACTTTAGATGTGGATCTGACCTAGATCAAGACTGCTTGGACAGGCCAAGCGTGCCCCTGGCTGCCGCAGACAACGTTAAAATTTTTAACGCTCTCTCAGACGTATGCCATGTATTTCCGAAGGGCCGGGCGTACCGTGATTGCGCATTTTTTTATCTGCTCCAACATTTCAGGCACCGTAAAAAGGAGTTAAACAAAAGATCAAAAGAAAACGTCTCACTCGTTCACAACCTACGTCTAAGTCGATCAAAATTTTTTTCGTTCCTCAACGGAGCAAAAATGAACCGATCAGACAACAACACGAAAGCAAACCCGGAATGACCAACGCAAGAAAAGGACCTTTTAGTATATGTACCGCCGAAGCGAGTACTAAAATGTCGTTTTAAAAGGAAAAGTTCAACATGCAAAGGAAAGCTTTATTTGTGTTAAAATAACGAGACCTGTGATAACATAATCAATAAACTGTGAATACATAATCTAGTCATCTAGCTTATAATTTATGGTGATCATTTTGTACAAATTAAACTATGAATCCCTCTATCTAGCTTTTTAATTATTGTGATCATTTAGTAAAAATTAAACTGTGATATATAATAATATATAATCTAGTCATCTAGAAGGTCATCTAAGTCATCTAGAATCTAGTCATCTAGACTGAAGAAGGCAGCCGCCGAAAGCTCTTTTAAAATTTGTGAGTCTTTTTTGTGTTTTTTGTCCTAAAAAAAAATACATACGAATTTATCAAGACCAGCGCTCAAAGACAACATACTAACCTGGAACGTACATGCAAAAACTTTTTGGAAACCGGCAATGAATTTTTAGAAAAACACTCAATTCTTGGTCTTGTTGAAACATGGCTTACGGATGAAAAAATCCCTATGACAGGCGATATGCAAGAATCCTTTACAGTCATCTCTTCACCAGCTTTAAAAGGAGCTAAAGGCAGACCGTCAGGAGGTCTATCTCATATAATTAGAAAAGATTGGAACCCTCACTTGTTAGACAAGACGAAGTTTCATATTAACAAGAGTAAACAAAATGACAAATCAACCTATTGCTACTCCTTGTATGTATATATCAAAGACGCCGCCAGTTTTCCTTCAGTCATAACGGATATCGACCAGGCTTACCAAGAGGCTCGAAGTTCGACGCCCTAATTTTTGGAGACTTCAATTGCCGTGTCGGAAATTTAATTTACATCGATGAGGAAGCCATCCTCAGTACCGATTTTAAAACGAAAGGAGAAGTTTAGACAGCGTCTGCAGCCCACTAGCTCGCTTACTTACCGATTTCATGGAAGAGAATGTACTTTTCCTCCTCAACGGAAGATCAACCTCTGATGATCCAGCACAACACACCTTTTGGCTGAAGATGCCCCAACAGCAGTAAGTGCTGAGGAGACAAAAAGACAATGCCGAATTTAATCAAGAACCTTCATTGATCCGGGCGGATATCGAAAAAAATCTTTAAAAACTCATAAGAAATAAAAATAATAAGCGGAAATTTATCGATGAAGAACTGGAGTGCCACGATACATTTCCGCACGATTCGAAACCAGAAAATAGAAAAATACAAGGACCTCAACCCCGTTGAACTTTTCGAACTCTTTTTTTGGAGAGGAAGAGCTCCAATACATAGTCAAAGAAAGCAACAAGTATGCCAAGTCCCACAATAGGAACTATCCCGAACTAAATATATCCGAATTGAAATGTTTCATAATATCTGTTTTAATTATAAGCGGCTATAATAGTGTCCCATCGAAAAAGATGTATTGGGAGTGCTCCAAAGACGTTAACAACGCCATGATCGCGGAGAATATTAGGAGGGACAGGTTCATCCAAATATGTAGGATGCTGCATTTAGCAGACAACGAAGTTTTGGACAAAAATGACAAATTTTCAAAAGTTCGACCGTTGGTAGAAATGCTAAAAAAAAATTTGCCATGCATTTCATTCCTAGTCAGCAATTAGCATATGACGAATCAATGATTAAGTATTACGACATCCATGTAAACAATTTATTAAAGGAAAACCTATTCGATTTGGGTTCAAAGCCTGGTGCCTAAATGCACCAAATGGTTACCTCGTAAACTTCGACTTTTATCAAGGTAAAAATCCAAAGAGTACCTCCATATATGAAACGGCGCACAGTGGTCCAGAATTCAAATCTAGCTGACCAAAACCTAAAAATAATTAATTGAAATTTTTCCCCGGCCACGGGCAGAACAATATAATTAAAGGTAATGAAAACGAAATGGGAATGTCTCGATCGCGTTCGAGTTCAAACGAACAGTTCGTAAACAAAAACTTGAGCTCGATTTGTCCCCCATAATCATTCATATTTTTATCGTATAATTTTTTTTGATCCTCACGATGTTATTACTTAAATTTGAGTATTATCAGTACACCATGACCTCTTCTAGTAGAGGTAAGAAGACTACTAAACACCCAAAATAATTTTGACTAAATGGATGGACAATAATATAGTTACAATTGCATCAACAGCTCACGGAAACCATCCCATTCAAACTGTTAAAAGATTTTCTGGAAAGGAAAAGAAATACATCCATGTACCTCAACCTCATTGTATAACGATTTATTTGTACAGATCAGATGGATGAAAACGTGTCCCAATATCGCATCGGCTTGTAATAAATTTTAACTTACTTATCCTCAAACAATGTTAGTGATAAATGGATTTTGGAGTATGTAACTATATTCCATATTTTTAGGAATAAGAGGGAAAAAGTGGTATTGGTCCGTATTTACATGGCTTATCGATTGCGGAATTAACAACGCTTGCCAAATCAATGTTGCCAATAAAAAAATTTGTCAATTACAATTCCGTCGGGATATAGCTTCTGTAAGTACTTTTTACATTGCTCTAACCGCTTAACTGATTTTTTTTTATAAGTATTATCTCCAAAGCCTCGGATCTGCAAGTAAGTCCTCCGGTCCGAAACGAAAACGAATCGACACATCATTGTCGATCAAATATGACGGGATAAATCACTTGGTGTGTAACGTTCCGAACAATAAAAGACGAAGATGCGCCAACGCTACATGCAACTCGGCCGTAAGGACGATGTGTCGCAAATGTGACGTAGGTCTACATGTGGAATGTTTCGAAAAATACCATGACCCCAAGTTCTAATCATGATTAAACTCTCATGATTAATCTCTCTTTTTGTCGTATTATTTTTAGTTTTTTAAGAAATAAAAACATTTTTTACAGTACTTATTAACTAATTTTACCATTTAATGAAAAGTCAAATAATCCGTTTAGACCCCCTTGAGGACTAACGTGCCGTTTTGGGAACGGCCAAATTTAGGTATTTTGGGGGCAAAAATATTTTTTAAAATATTTTTACTATAAGTCTGGACCCTATAGAGTACAAAAAAAGAAAAAAAATTAGATTCCTGAACATAAGTAGTTCTCGTCCGTAATGGGTTAATTTGATTCTCAGCTATCCATAGCAGCTATTTCATTTCATACATTTTTTTTTTTTTTTTTTTTTTTTTTTAAATTTGATATTTAATTTTCGTTTGTTCCCTCTGTTTCCCAGGTGGAGAGAGAATTAGGTTACGATGTTATTTTCCTATTTTTCTGTACACCGACTTTAATTTTATTCAATCTGTGTTCAACTTGCGAACCATCAAGATGGGAAAGATTAAAACAAAAACAAGTGTCGTGGTAAAAAATTATGTTCAAGAATTTCCTGAAAAAAACTTTAGATCTGAAGGTGACGTCCTTTACTGTGATTGTTGCAGCAAAAGAATTTCGTGTAAGCAGAGGTCACAAGTCCTCCAACACATCGAAACAAAGCACCATCGAGATAAATAATTTTGAGTCATGAAAATAAAATATATGTATAATCGCAACATAAGAAAACAAGAACATAAGAAGGGCTCAACAAGGGCACTCAGGGAGTTAAATTCTTGCACTAAAAATTTCCTGTACTTCGTGGCGACTCGGCAGTACCTGGCCAATCTCTCCCATCCTTCTCCATTCAGCAGACTGACCACATTGCCGAGGAACAGTATCCGGGCTCCCAAGATGGGGACTCTGAACTCCCGCAGCACCGGGCACACACACAGGAAATGGTACCAGTCCTCTTTCTCCCCCCTGTTACACAGGGAGCATAGCGATCGCCGATCCTCTTCTTCTTCGTACGCTCTGTAGTTAAGGTTAAGCATTTCACATCGGAGCTTTAAGACCCACCGCATTGTATGTAAACGAATGTTACTGTTTGATTTTATGGAGGCACTGTTCTTTTCCGGGTCGAGGCGTCGATAGAGCGTAAATCTCTCAGACATGTTGGAACGATTTAGGGAGAGCTTCTTTTTTTCTTCGATGAATTCCTTTATTATTATATCGCTGTCCTTCTGTCGGCGATTCCCCCGTTCCAGTCTGTTGCCCAATCCATACTTCTTTGTGTACTCGCCCCATTTCTTAGCCCACGCAATGTCCAGCCTGATTATTTATTAATTGAGTTTATTTGTATAGCTTACATAAGCGTTACAATTCATTTTGTATTAAAAAAAAAAAGTCAATAAAAAATGGAGATAAAAATAAGTTAAAGTTTCTTAGGGAGGGCCGATTTTAAAAAATTACACAGGCTGGATTTGAAATTGACATCTCTAAGTAGGGACATAAGGTAGGAGAATGAAAGAATATGGTCGTTAAAGCTTGAACGGCGCGCCTCCCGAAAAGCCGGGCAATCACACTAAAAGTGTGTGAAAGAGTCCTCGCAATTACCACCACACGAAAAACATGTCCTAGACGAGTGGAAAAGGTGTTTATTTTTTTGAAAATAAAGGCAGAAGAATTTTGACCCCCCTACTCTCATTTGGCAAAAAAAGTCTTTTTAAGGATATTGGTTCGTTCGAGTAGAGGATCGGGGTACTCTCTAAAGGGAATGTGGTGCAAATTAATTTGAAGTAAAGATTGAAGGTGGAAAGATCAATTTTATTGCTGTCCTCATTCCAGAGTTTTAATCTGAATTTTCTCAGAATCGAATGCCTTGCTTGGTGGACTCCCCGCGAGTTCTGTCTCTCCCAAAGGTGTTCAAATCCCAGTGCGCCCGTTAGGTCCTTCAGAGACCTGGCCCAGTTGTAGCGACCGTCCTCCCCTTCCAAAGATGTGATATGGAAGTTGTAGAGTTTCCGTGGCAGTCTGTTGTCATCCATGTCCAGGAGTTTCTCCCACCAGCTGAGAGCCCTTTTGAGGATTTCAAGCTTTATGGGATAAATCCCCAGTTCCCTCCTCACATAGTGGTTGGGGGTGTTCCGAGGGAGGTGCAGCACGGATTTGAAGAAATGAACCTGAACCCGTTCCAGCGCTTCACCGTGCTGCAACCCCCAAATTCCAACGCTGTATAGAGAGGTAGCGGCCACAATGGAGTTGAAGAGGGTGAGCCATGAGTCTTTGACTGCAGAGTGCAATAATGCCGGGGAAGAGAGAATCGCTGAGCATGTCGCTATGCCTTTTTTTACCGATAGTTTCGAATGTTCATAAACAAGCCTGAGGACGAAAAAAGGACACCTAGATACGTAAACTGGTTAACAATTTGCAGCTTTTGCTTATTATATGAAAACTCAGCGATTTTTTGAGGGGGGCCGCTCGTCTAAAAACCATTATTTTTTATTTCTCCGGGTTGACAGTTAATAGATTAGTCAAAGTACTCTTCAACGCATTTAGTTTTAATTGAAGGTCGATAGGTGAGTAACCCAAAAGAACCATGTCGTCTGCAAAAAATTCCCAATTTGCGGGAGTCGATTCCAAATCAAGACTTCGTTGAACAGCGAGACAAGATTTTTTTTCCAGCATGAAGGAAGAGCTTTATAAAATTCGTAGGATAGACCGTCAACTCCAGCAGCCTTTTTGTTCTTACATAGCGACAGAGCACATATCAGCTCGGATTCCTTTATCTTGTCATCAAGGACTGAAACAACCTGGCTAAGGAGACCGTCAACTCCAGCAGCCTTTTTGTTCTTGCACAGCGACAGAGCACATACATATCTGCTCGGATTCCTTTATCTTGTCATCAAGGACTGAAACAACCTGGCGTTTCTATAATCTTTAATATAAAGTAATTGTAGTAAACAATATATATGTATGTGGGATTTTGAGGAGAGTCGAGGGAACAATAATTTAAAGGAATATTCACACGAAAACTATCTTTATTTTAACACATTAAAGAAAACTCTTTTACAAATAAAGAAAGTACTTGATATTCAAATAAAAGTCACAAATTCGTTGAGGTTCTCTAAATTTCTCACAGTTAGAAAAAACAAACTCACAAAATTAGAACTCACGTTACTCAGTTCTCGCAATCGCCGGACGCGCTCTTTTCTTATCACTCCCAACCCCAACTTCCCTCCAGTCAGGGCTACCAACCGACAAAATATCCCACATGTATATAATTACATAATATGTATATAATTTAATAACTAAATAATTAATATAAAGTAAAGTAATAAAGTTTAATAATAATAATAGTTTAATAATTTAATCTTTTTTTCATTTTTTAATTATTTATTTATTATTTTTTTGTTTTGAAGCAACCGTAACCACTCCTCAAGGGAGTATCTCCTTGAGCTATGCAGAAGATTAATGACAATCTCCAATTTTAGCAATTTTGGAAGAAGTAAGTGATTTCCAACAAGATTTATTTCTTTACCTGTCAATATTTTAACTTTTTTTTTATAGGCCGTATCAATGGACCGCAAAATGCGCTTATTAGCATACGCCGCTAGCAAAGAAAATATAGATCACGCAGTAAGACAGGCGGTTAAAGTGCTTGAGGAGGAGGTACGTATCCTATCTACTGTACCAATTTTTTGTGTCTAATCAAAATTTATTAACTGTTACAGGAAAAAAGGAAAAAAGAGGAGCTAGATAAAGTCGAAGAATTCATGAAAAAAATGAATGAAGACAAGACAATGGAGAAAATGGACGAAACGAATGGAGACAACAACAAAAAATAAGTAGTATATAAATAAATAAATGTAAATAAATATATAAATAAATTCTTGTTTTTTAACTTCTCAAGAAGTTACTGTGATACCCTCCGACCCCCTGTTACTAGAAAAGGGTCTTCCAGACCCCGTAGGATAAATCTGATAAGTGATCTTTGCCGATCCTGACTTTGTCTGTGGTGCCGGCCGTCCGGCCGTCCGGCCGTCCGGCCGTCCGGCCGTCCGTCGCCACTTTTTCCGGAACACTTCACGGCCGCAATTTTCATCCGATCTTCACCAAATTTATACACAAGCTTCCTTTCACAGAAATCTTGAAAATGACGAGAGCTTTTTCGAAATTTTTCAAAATGGCGGAGATATGACTGTTCAAAGATTTAAAATGAGCGCTGTGGGCGTACTGTTGGTCCGATCTTCACCAAATTTTCACTAAACATTCCTTGAATTATTTAAAAATTTTCCATGTTTTTAAAATTTTAATTTTCCAAAATTTTTTTTACTTAATAATTTTTCTAGGCAGAAATGTGAGTCACTTCGCCGGCTCGAGGGCGGCCTCTCTTTGGCTAACCGTACTGAATTTCTACCTTGATATAAAATTTCAAAATAATTTTTTTTTTTTTTTTTTTTAACTTCCTCAAGAATTTTTTTAACGGAAATAAAATGGCGATTTATTAGGTACTTAATTTTTATTTTTTTTTTTTCAAAAACAGAAAAACGAACAACAAAAAATACCTAAAATTCCTAACTTCCTCAAGACTTACTGCGATACCCACCAAATTTATTTCACAACTTTTACAAAAATTTAGTTCTCCTACTTAATACTTCCTCCTCCTGTATCCTTGAGGAAGTTATCGTTGGAAGCTCTTCAAACCGGAACTTATATTCACAATCTTTACTGTACTGGTTTGAAGACCTTCCAACGAAAACTTCCTTAAAGAGAATCTATATAGGGGGGGAAGTATAACGGAGGGACGTAAAACGAAGTTCTTTTTTTTTCGAAAATTTTTTAAGTCTCAAGGTAGAAATAATGGGCTCTTTGGCCTAGGGATGTGCCTCTCGTAAAGGGTAGAAGTACGAAATTTCTCCCTACTAAAAAAAATTAATGATTAAAAAGTGGCAATTTTTTTGCACCAAAAATTCTTAAAAAATATAAGGAGTAATTGGTGAAAATTTGGTGAAAATCGGATTAACGGTTCGGCCGCAGCGAATTTTTTAAATTTCAAACAGACATATCTCCGCCATTTTTTCGAAATTCAAAAATCGCCCTCGTCATATTCTTCTTCACCGGCTAAAGAAATTTGTGTAAAAATTTGGTGAAAATCGGATGAAAACTGTGGCCGTAAAGTGTTCCGGAAAAAAATGCTACGGAGTGCCGGACGGCCGGAACCACAGACAAAGTTGAGATCGGTAAAGATCATACATATTCGATTTTACCCACCGGACCCCGGAAGACCCCTCCCCAAAAACCCGACATGGAGGGTATCACAATAACTTCTTTAAGGAAGTTAAAAAGAACAAGAAATATGGAACAAATGGAGAAACGAATACTTAAACACATTGCAACAGCGTAATAAATGGCGGAGAGACACTCCGAACATAACGTCCGGCAGCTTGGTAATCTTGAAGGACGAAACTCTCCTCCAGTAAATTGGCCCATCGCGCGCATCCTAGAAGTTTTTCCCGGCCCTGACGGTCGCGTTAGAACTGTTAAACTGAAAAGTTCAATTGGAATTTATACAAGACCCATATCAAAACTCATTCCCTTGCTCCCAGAAAATGAAATTTTTTAGAAAAATTTGGTGGGCGGTGTGTTTACGCCACAAAAAAAAAAAATAGTAAAAAAAAAAAAAAATTCTAAATCTTATTGTTAATTTCTCATTAAGGATTGGGCGGGTGGACTTTGTCCTGAGGCCGTGTCCCCACTCGGGGCACGGCCTCAGTTGCGACTTGCCCATCGTAAAGAAAAGAACAAAATGTTTCCTACCGGTAGGTGATAAATCTTGTCTATACTTTCATGTAAAACTAAAGGGCAAATAACGTCATTTTGGATGTTAACCAATTTATGTAATTTCCTCCTAAATCTATACAATAAAAAGACAAAAGAGAAGGCTGGTACAATTTAAAAGGAAAAAGTAAAGCCCAATCGTTTGCAGGTAGTTTGTTTAAGCTTAGAAGTGGACCGCTTGTTGGATGTATCTTTTGAGGAAGCTGGCTTCTGCGCCTTAGTCTGATTCGGCGGATTGGATCCCTTCGCAGAGCGAAGAATTCGGTCGGAGGTTGGCATATTGAAAGAGGCGAAAAATGCGAAAATTTTTAAATTACGGTAGATAAAGCCAATAAACTAATGATAATGGCTTTTGTTTACGAGTTAAAATGATGATAACGCCCCCACCTGCTAAATGTCGGGTTCGAAGATTGGAATGACGAAAAAGGTGGAGAGTCTTGCGCACCGGCGACCTGCAGAGTGGATCACGTCGAGAGCGAAGTCCAAAACAATGGAGAGTTAAAATGCGTCGAAAAGATATAAATGAATTTTTTTTTAACCGACAAAACAAAAAACAAAAAAATATTTGAGTAGTGATTGTCGCATTTATTATGTGTTATAATTCGCAAAACATTGACGGTTTTTTATTGTTTTTAATAATTGTCAAACAAATTTTTGGCCATTCATGGCGACATGCTTAAAAATTGAAATAACTGTATAACTACCTGTTACCCTCCGCGGTTGTCACCTTGGCGTGGTGGAGGGGCTCATCCGCCGCGGCCCTTGGGGTTTCCCCCACGGGCCGTGGCGGATGCTAAGAGCAACCAACCACTCAAAACCAGGGTTGAACAGCGACGCCCTGGTCTTGGCCGGGGTGGTAAAACAGCCGGCTGTAGTTGCGGACTCTGGATACCGGGCGCCCTCCAGTTCCGCCTTCCCGCGGTATCAGGGCTCTGCCGCGGGTGACCTTCTATTCCCTTGTTCCAAAAAACCAAAATTGAGAAAGAACAAATAAACTAAACTAACAAACCCGATCGTCGGGACCCAACGGGGACCGATGATCTCTCCCTGATGCCGAGATGGACCAGGTTGCGTCGCTCTTGGGCAACGCGACTCCGTTTGTCTCGGCGTCCGAGGACTCCCAAGGTGCGGCTGAGCAACTCTCTCGGACAGTTCTTTGTGTAAGAGTTTGGAAGGTTTCTCTCCAATATTTTCGATTGCTTTTCTTTTCAATTTGTTGCTTTTTTTTTCCCTTTCCAGCACATAGTCTTCCAACGGATCGTGAGAATGATTTTCAGAACTTTCGACGATTTGATTATGTTTGATTTTTAAAAAAGCTTTACAATTTCTTTTCGAACATCTCCACCTTTCAATGTCATTCGATAATATTTTATGGAACGTAAATTTGTAATTGTTACTAACCTAACCGAGCTACCACGTTGGCTAAACATTTTTTTCTGGGGTTTTTGAGGTTTGTCTCTCCACTTTTTTAAGAATCAATGTTTATTGATTTATTGACATTGACGACCGGTTTCGTAGAGAATCTCTACATCATCAGGTCTTATCGATCTACAAATGACATACATAATTTTTACATAGTATTAATTTCTTAGTTACTTACAAAGAAAACGTTTTCTACTCATTTGATCCAATGGACGAAATAAAAGGATAAACTGGTTTAACATCGATTGATTGACAGTCGAGAGATAAAAAACGATATTAAAATTAAAAAACACACACTTGTTTAAAAAGGAAATTTGATGGAGAGAGGAAAAGTCGTTGACGAAGGTTTCGAATCTAACTGTTTATCGATCCTCGATCTAGTCCGCGGGGGCAACCGTAGGGTGTCTCGGTTGGAGATGTGTAAGCACAGTGACGTCATGACCGTCTTTTTCCGGGATTTGAGTATTTAGACAATCTTCGAATGGGTTTTGCAGAGATTTATGGATTTCGTACGTTTCCTTCCAATTGATATCTTTCTATTTCTTTCTATATGAAGGAAACTCACGTTTTGCTCATTAAATAAATGGTTTTGTTCGTTGATATGTCCTTAAATTCGGAGTTTTGAGGAGGACGGACGGTGTTCTTTTATTCTTTCTGTGAACGCTCTTCTTGTCTGGCCTACGTATGTCGCTTTACATTGCGTGGAGCAGTGTAATTGTAGATTCCCGACCGATGGTCGGTGCTCACTGTGTCTTTTGAGTTTCCAAAAATTGATCCCAATTTCTTCCGTTTTGTACGCCACTCGTATCCCTTGCTGATTAAGCTTTTTTCCGACAATTTCGCTTGCTCCTTGGACGTATGGGATGCAGCAGTAGTTTACAGGGGTTCTGTTGTCTCTCAAAGTGGTGCGTCCTTAACAATTTTCTTTTTAATTCTCTTATGTAAAATTTTGTCTATTACCTTAACGTCGTGTTGTTGTACGCCAGGTGTTTGATGGTATTCAACTCTTTGATGTAGTTTTCAGGAGACAAAGGGGTATCAATAAGGCGATCTATCATCCATAAATCCGTCATTTTATGAGACCATGGATGCGACGAGTCTTCTCTGATCATCACATCTGTGCTACTCGGCTTTCTGAATATGTCGTACTGGAGTGCATTTTGTTCCCTCGTAACCGACAGATCTAGAAAATTTAGAGTGTTATTGACTTCAATTTCCATCGTAAATTTGATGTTTTTGTGCAGGTCATTGAGATGTTGAAAGAAACGTTCTAAATCTTCTCTAGATCCTTTCCACAGACAGAAAATGTCATCGACATACCTGGACCAGTGTTGCACGTTATTGAGTAGGTCGTTGTTGGACGAAAAAAGTTTACTTTCAATGTGGTTCATGAAGATTTCTGCGCAGAGAGGCGACAGCGGAGATCCCATTGGTAAAGAATCCGTTCGTAGAATTTGTCATTAAATTTGAGATAATTCGATGACATACATGCTCACAAGAAACATTTTTTTCTTCTTTAATTTGTGATGCGAAGGCACAATTATTACTGGTAAAGTTGTGTTGGTTTTGTCAGAATTAGTCTTCGGGTTTACATATTTTATTGTTTATATTGAAAGTAAATAATAAAAAATCTACCTAAAGCCATAAAATATCGAGAACAATAGCCGGACCCACCTAGTACTTTTAAATTGAGCCCCCCGGACCCAGTTAGTACAGATTAAAACTAATCTTCTTATGACCGGACCCAGCTTGGATAGGACCCGCTGAAGATCGGTTTGGCTCAATTCAATATTTTGAAAAAGCCATTGACATTGCACTGTATTGCAAATCCTACCCGGATTAAAATAAAAATTGGCTCAATTTAATATCGCCCGTTCTGAATTTTAGGGGTTTTTAAAATGATTGAAATTTGCAGTGTTGGACAACGTTTTTATTTTTTTCTCAAATAAATATCAGAAAATTACTAACAATAAATTTACTTAATTAATATTTTGTAGTAATATTCTGAGGTCCTCAATTTTAAAATGTACAAAAATCAAGATTTTTGAGGAGGCGAAGATGTTGAAGAATTTCTTGGAGCCGAGGGTTAGGGTCGGGAAAAGCTCTCAACTCTCTTAACTCCACGCTCTCCTAAAAATAAATATAAGTGAAATCAAATTATAAACAGTATAACGGAGGAAGAAGTATAAAATAACGAAAGTATAAAGGAGGGGGAAGTGTATATATAGATTTAGGTTTTTGGGGCCTTGTGCACTCCGACCCCTAATGGGTCTATTGTGCGCCCTTGCTTCTGGATCAGAGCTCCCCATCAAGCCCCAGGCTCTTAATTAGCCTCCTGAGGCTGGACAGGGTCTCTTTGTGTAGTTCGATGGACTGGGTTTCTCTTCCCCTATATCCATGAACCTCAGCCGTGCTAGGCCTTCGCAATAACAGAGGACGTGCTCCGCCGTCTCCTCCTCCTCCAAACAGAAGCGGCAGGTGCTGTCCTCTGTCACTCCCAACCTTTGAAGGTGCTTGCGGAGTTTACAGTGACCAGTCAGCAGACCCACCATAATGCGGACTTTGGTTCTGCCCTGCCTGAGCAGGTCTGCTGTAAATCCATGCCGTGGTCCACTAATGAACATCTTGGCATGCCTTTGACCTCGAGCTTTATGCCATCTCGTCAAAGTAGCAGAGAGAGTTTGCCTTTTGAGCTCCTCACTCTTCACACTCCTAGAAATGTGACAGAAGGGCTCAGGGCCAATGGGGGTCATTTCTGATCCCTTGCGGGCCAGCTCGTCGGCTTCTCATTGCCCTGAGCCCCGAGTGCCCTGGTATCCATGACAGCAAGAGTTGTCGGCGGATATTTCTTCCAGGGCCTTTAAACAGTCCCGCACCACCACCGAGGTGTTTTCGGGGGCAGATAGCTTTTAGTGCAGCCTGGCTATCGGAGCAGATTGCTATTTTCTTGTTTTTTAAGGGCGTCCTCCACCGGGTATGAAAATTTCGGAAACACGTTTCTTTGGTCCTATTTGGAATTTTTGAGAATTTTTTTTTTTTAATCGCCATGAAATTGCAGCGAAATTACCCAGACAGATACGGAATTTAGATTTTTTTCTGTATCAAATTTTAAATTTTTTAAAATTTTAAATTTTAAAATATCAAAATTCCTTATCTGTGTGGGTAATTTCGCTGCAATTCATGGCGATTAAAAAAAAAAATTCTCAAAAATTCCAAATAGGACCAAAGAAACGTGTTCCGAAATTTCGTCAATTTCGTTCTGATTGAGGGATTTTAAACGCATTTAAATGGCTATTGTAGTTGAGGGCTTTTACCGTCAGGGGAGAGTTACCACCCTAGAACTTTCGGATTTTAAGTCAAGTCTCGCATTCCCCTCCTTCCCAACAGCTTGACGATCCTTGTTTTTGTTTACATCTTTCTCTAATTCTCTCTCTCACTCCCTCCTTCCCCGCCACCCTTTTTCATATATTATATCAACTCACACTGTGTTTTTTTTTTCCCGATTTTTTTCTCTGTCATCAATAAATTACAAACTAGTGTTTTTATTTTATTTTATTTTTTTTTTTTAGTATCATAAATAATTCTAATTCAAATACTCCTTATATTTTTCACAGGAAAGAAAAAATTTAAAATTTTTTTTTCTACAAAAAAAAATTCTTGAACCTTGTATTGAAATGAAAAAGGTACTCCTTATACAAACCAAATACTCATTATGAAATGAAGACAAAAAATTCAAGATCGAAGTTTTTATTTTTAAATTTTTATATTATTCATTAAAACAAGTATTTTTGCGCTAACGAGCATCACTGTAAATTATGAACAAATTGTTATACATTGTTATAATTTTAAATAGTAATACCTAAAACAAATCATGATTAATCCCGTAAACAATAATGGTTCCGACTGACTCCGGACGTCCAGACGGCACAACATACAAAATTACGTTAGATAATTATTATGGGTCTTTGTCACCCCATTGGTTCTTCATAACCATTTTCTGTCAAAATAAAAAAATTGTAATGCCCGGTCCAGACTCTCGCGGAGTCTCCTCGCGGAGCATCACACCGAAGTCGGGCGAGGCAATGCGCACATTTTACACCCATCCACACTCTCGCGGAGTCTTCCTCGCGGAGTATACTCCTCGAAGTTGGAAAGCCCATGCGCATCCACACTCTCGGCATTACTCGTCGTGAATTCGGCCATGGCGGACGATTGCGTCGATTTGGCTTGTGCCTTGGCAATTTCTTCATTCTATCACTTCTCTTACGTCAATACTTTTTTAAAAATTAAAAAGAAGAGGACGCCTAAGAGATGGTGGATGCTTCATATACATCGAAACCGAACACGGTAAGCAATTTTATAAACAGTGTGTTTGATTTCTGAAACATACCTAGAAAAGGCCTGTTCATTTTATTTTGAGTTTTAGGAACTGGATGAATGACCAAGTAATGGAGTTGATTCGAGAGCCGTCATCAGGTGAATTCCATAACTTTCACAGAATGTCCATGGAGGATTTTGAATTTCTTCTGTCTCAAATTTCACCGCTCATTTCAAAGGAAGATACGCAAATGAGAGAATCAATACCTGCCCGAGTTCGGCTAGCTATAACCTTGCGGTATTTAGCTACAGGTGACTCATATAGAAGCCTTCACTTTCTGTTCAAAGTATCCAGCCAATCTATTTCTAAAATTGTGGAGGAAGTTGTGCAGCTCTAAATCAATTTCTAAGGGATCAAGTTAAGGTGAGTGATATCAGTAAAACAACATACATTAAAAAAAAAAAAGAAAAATTATATTATTTATGAAATTATTGACATATTACATAAGAATTTGTATTTTTACAACTTAAATATTAGTGAAAGCTTCATGGAGTATGTCACTATCCGAAGTTTGGGTGTTCTGGTTGGGGGGATTGTCATAAGAAATAAGGGATAGCTTTTCTGATTTTTTTTTTGCACAGCATAATCAAGAACTTACTAATGTCTAGCGTTATCTAAAAATGTTTTTCATCTTTCTCTTATGTATCTTAACTTATTTTTCAAACATTTCGTACATGTATACCTTAGTTCTATTTTAAATAAATAAAAATAATTTTAAAAAGCGTTTTTTGACTTACCTCCTCTGTGTTCAATGTAGGTCCACAGTTGTAGATGGTGCCCAGAAACTGGTCCATCAATTCATAGGCGAACCAAATGGGCTTATAAACTTCATCGGCCGAAGCCCCCGACTTCAACGAAGCGGCAACTTTCCGATGGTATCCACGATACGTCGCCATGAGCGACTCCCTTTTAGTTTTAAGTAAATAAGTAAGTAATTACCGAGGAGCGAGGGACCTCTCCACCTCTCGCTCCTCGGGCTACTTCGCGAGAGTCTGGGACCGGGCAAGAGAAATGTCCGAAAAATCAGATATGTAACTGCGAATGGTTGAACTGAAAATCATGTTTTGGTGATAAAAAAAAGGTTTGAAAAAAATGTAAACAAAAAAAAAACAATGTTTGAAATAGTTCTTGGTAAGCAATAAATTTACCCCCCCAACAAAAATAAGACCACCGAATCCCACCCCACTTGCAAAACGCAAGACGCTCTTCGCGATTTTCTTAGTCTTGTCTGGTTTTACTGTTATTTTTTCTCTACTGTGCTTCAACTTTCTCAACTGGTTACTTCATTTTAATTGAACGGAAGGTAAGTGATAATTTTATTTGCATTTGCATTTTCAAATTTTGTGTTCCCATTCCGAAAAGCGTCCTCGAGCGAGGGGCGGAGCGTTCGTCTTTCGGTCCTCGTGCCGGCTCGCGCCTCTCGTGTCTTTTTATTTTATTTTATTTTATTTTTTGTACCTAAATTATTATTACTACATATTATTATTATATTATTTTCTCGGGTATATTTAATAATGTCTCCGCCCAATCTCGCGTAGGCTGAAGGAGCGGGATCGGTCGGAGCGGAGGGGGGCGGAGCGTCCTTCTTACGGTCCTCGTGCCCGGCTCGCGCCTCTCGTGTCTTTATTTTATTTATTTATTTTTTGTACCTAAATTATTATACTACATATTATTATTTTCTCGGGTATATTTAATAATGTCCTCCCGCCCAAATCTTTGGGAAGAAGCGAGGTGGAAACTGGAAAATTTTTATCTCAAGGCGGTTCTACAGAAATAGTAGACTCCCGGTTAAATCGCTCGATGCCCATAAGAGAGCCATTCGTTAGTGTTCATGGCATCTTATTTTTTTTAAATTTGAATTTTTTTCAGATGAGTTAAAAAAATGATCGAATTCCCGCTTTAGCCCGAATTATCGCTGGATGCTGATAGAGGACAATTCGTCAGTTGTGATGGTACCTGTTTTTTTCTTTGTAATTGGAATATTTTTTGCAGATGAGTTAATAAATTAATCAAATTCCACTGTTATAAGGAAAGTTAAGAGAAAGAGTGAGAAAATACCCCAAATACCCGACGTAGAGGGTATCACAATAACTTCTTTAAGGAAGTAGCCAAGGGTCTGGAAAAACCTTTTCCACAGGCCGTGTTGTGGAGGGTAT